>JAECUM010090719.1:0-70170 GCA_016617855.1 Megalonaias nervosa
CATTATCACGTGTATGACCAAGATCACTATTAATTCTGTCTACGGTAAATTGTCTTGGATTATTATCCTAATATTGCCATAACATATTACAGCTACAACTTGCACAATTATTATTCTGTTGTGTTTTTAGTTTTATAATAAATTCAGTATCAATATCAAAGTCACGTTTATTTTTTTTATCACACTGCTTATAACCAGATAGTTTTTTTCTTATTACGTCATTATTAACAGTTTGATCATTATTTTCTGTAAAATTCATAATAACCCTATGTAGTTGAGATATTTTTCTGACTCTAGAAACTGCGAGATAGACTAAATTCGACCATTCAATCCGATCATCTATAATCCAAATATTTGTATCGGAAATAGTTAACCCCTGTGATGAGTGAATAGTTATAGCGTATCCTAACGTCCACGGTGATTTATTCATATTCAGCGCATTCTCAACGACATTAATATCTACTAAAATAATATCATTCAAGACAAGATTCTGTATTCCACCACCAGGAATTTCAACATCAATATTCTGTCGTCGAGTATCTGCTGGGCGATAACATAATGGTACTGGTAGATCTGGAAACTTTTCTTTATGTAACATAAATAATTTATCCTGTAGTTCATCACGAACTATCTTTCTACTTGCAACTATTAAATCTGCGGGATTCCAGAAATTTAGAAAATCATTCATAGAAGTCTCTGGAATTACTCCTCGCATTATTTCACATTGTACTCTGTCTGGTTGCAGTCTGATTAATCTTTTAAATTCCTTCAGCGGTTCATCAATAGCTCTATGGTCATCATTTATTTCTTCATAATAATCTACGTTATTCTTCAGCCATTCATGTGGAGACTGTCCAATAAGGGGTGGTGGTTGACCATGATCACCACACATTATTATAGCAGTATTCTTCGTCAATAGCCATTCAAGAAATGTTTTTAATATTTCT
Organism: Megalonaias nervosa; assembly: GCA_016617855.1. Taxonomy (NCBI): domain Eukaryota; kingdom Metazoa; phylum Mollusca; class Bivalvia; order Unionida; family Unionidae; genus Megalonaias; species Megalonaias nervosa. The sequence continues at coordinate 948 of JAECUM010090719.1, forward strand.
AACGACACCGTGCATATCTCGTCCCGTATAATATATTTAGGTATATATTTCTCACCCATTCGTTCGGGAGTCCATGTGTCTCCACACCATCTAAAGAAACTATGATATGTACATGATTTTACTCCTCGTTCTTTTATTTCTCTGGCTAATTTATGTGTCGGTGTCAAAACAATTATATCTGAATTATTATTCATGAATAATTTAATCACACGTGTTGTTTTGCCTGAACCACCGCATCCGTTAAGATAAACAGTTTTATGTCTAGCCGCAGGATCGTATACAGATGGTGCTGATGACTTTGATATTTGAATATTATTTTTGTAATATATTTCCTTAATTTCAACGTCGGCAGATTCAGAATAGCTAAGTATATTTTCTTGTTTATTCCCCATGATCCCCATTCACCATTACTAAGTAGCGGTTTTAATAAATCTGTATATTTTTTATTTATATAAAACGAATCCGTGGCGACTCTGACAGCATCACGAGGAAATTTATTTATCATAAACAGTAGATTTATAGAAACATATGATAACATAGATGATCTTAAATGAGTAAATTGTGGTGAGTCACCATCAAGATAACTCACAATTGTACCTAGTTTGGTTCTGTCTGACAAATAAGCATTACTCCGATTTATAAATGTATTTTTTTCTGTTGTATCAGTTATTATAAAATCGAGTTCAGCATCGTCCATAATCAATCTTGTACAGTGTCTTTTATGATCATAGGCTCCTCCTTGAGTAAATTTACCAATTATCTTTCTACCAAGATCTTTTGCAAGTTTTTCATCGTGCTCGTCTCTGCATTTACGCATATTATTAGTAATTTTAATAATATCATCTTCATTAAGATTAGGGAATTCTTTCCTGGCATCATCAATATTAAATCTATTTGGTTCTGGTAACCAAACTTGTTTCTGTGGACTATACGATATAATCGCCTCGCTCACCTGTAAAGATATTAAAATTCCAACATCAAGCATATATCGCAATAGTACTGTTGGAACCCAATATTTTTCTGAAAAATGTCTTCCAAACCAAGCATAAGTAATCGGATGGAGATTTTCTGCAAACTCGAATGATTCTACATGAGCAAATCCAGTTAAGTCAAAATCTGGTAAATGTCCGTTTATCGCAACCCTGGTCATCTCGTGAGATGGATGTCCGAATCTCTTAAAGTATTCAGAACATTCTCCGTATCCAAGAAAACGTCCAGGATAACACGCTACCATATCGACGGATATAACGTCATAATACTTATATTTAGTATTCCATAATCCTCCGTGTCCATATTCTACGCAACTTTTATGAATATCTTCAAGAAATTCCGATCGTGTTGGTTTCCATAAATTTTTCTCCTGAGCGAAATGAGCCGCTACAGATGGAACAGTAAAACAATTATTTAATAATAGTCTAACTTTGACATCGTCTGAAGCATATTTCAGCGCAAGATTTTCCATTTCCACATTAAGAGATTCTATGCGGTAAATATCACCATTAGGCCGTACAAACTGATCGCAATGATCATATTCTGAACTTTGAAATAACCAAACGGACACAGGGTCACTTTTACTGATATTGTTGATAAAATCAAATATATGACCATCATAAAATTTAACCGCTCTGTCTCGTGGAAATATTGTTACTGCTGAGGTCCATGCGTGCGAATTATGATCAATAATATCTATTGGAGCTCCTCTTGATTCATATTTTGGTTTATATAAAATCTCTCCGGTTAACGTCTTTACTGTTATTGGGAATTTTAATTTCTTTTCTAGATCAGCGACATCTTTGATAGACGCTCCGGTATCTTTAACTGATTCTGCCCAAGTATTTATTTTTTTACGCCTTAAATCTGTTAAACCACTACCACGTATCGCGTTTATGAAATGTTCTGTAACTCGTTCAGCTACACAGTTTATTCTTGACTCTGACAGTTTCATAGTCTTTAGATCCCCGATGTCAGGTTTATTATTAAGTGGATATATTGCATATACGACTGCAGTCACAGGGTACTCTCGTTCATAATATACCTTATCAATACCAGTCAGTATTCCAGGCTTAGATTTATTATTTAAGAGAACAATATTATTTCCTGACTGCACACGGACTGGATCGCGCTTATCACGAATAATCCAAATATCTTCTTCTGTATTTACAATAAATTTTATTAAAATAAAATATTTTTGATCATCAAGGTGATTAATAATTACTTTTCCTTGTTCGTCATTCATCATATTAGTAACATTTCCAACTCTGAATGTTGACCATACATGAGCAGCACCATCATTACGAAATTCATTTTTTGCTTCACGAATACGTTCGGTTACATCCTCATCCGTTAATGCCAGATCTTGCATCAAAGTACTAAATTTATATTCTGATAGTCTGTCAAGATCGAATCTGGCTTTTTTAGTTTCAATCATGGATAATTCCTCCATATAATTAAAACAAATATTTAAATTAAAATTTTAGTATATATAATGATTGAAACAAAGAACAAATGTGCCTGGCTCAGAATTGGATATACTTCTCCTTGTAATAAATCGTGCGTGAATGAATATTGCGGATATCATGCACAGAGTATCAAAAATGGAAGTACAGGACCAATACCATGTATTCAGTGTGGTGTTGGAGTGAGGGGAAAAACTCAATTGTGTCTAAAATGTGGCGGAAAAAAAATACAGAGAATTAAAACGATATTATGATAAAAAAAAATAATACTTTGACATTATCAGGTAAATCTCCTATAAAAACCGTAGAAGATTATTTGACCAGATTTCAAAACAATGATTTAGACAAATAATATTATTATATAAAAATGACTCAGACAAATCAGACTTATGATGAAATGATCGACAATGATATTATAAAAAAATTGAAAATTGAGTACTGTGAGAAACACGAATTTGTGGCTCATCCCATAATAAAAAAATATGAAGCGTCTCGAGATGGTGTGATCAGAAACTGTAGATTGAAAAAACCAGTCGGTAGTATTAATAATACTGGTTATTTTATGTTTAATGCTGGGAAAAATAAATATTACTCACATATATTCATATTCGAATGTTTTCGTGGAATAGTTAAAAGTGGACTTGTAGTTGATCACATTGATGGAAATCCCAAAAATAATCGGTTATATAACCTGCAAGCTGTTACACAGAGTCAGAATTCTGCACGTGGAAATACTGGAAAATGTAAAAAAATTGCAAGAAGAGCTATTAAATCCATGAATATACAGACAGGACAGGAAATAACTTTCCCTTCAATATATGCGGCTGCAAAATATTTTAGCATACATCCACGATCGGTGCAATTTGTTGCAGATAAAGTATACAAATCAGCATATTCATTCAAATACGATCAGCGGGTAATATTTGAATATATCTACTTCTGTCTTCCTAATAAATAAATTGTATATAGTTCGACTCTATATTTTACCATGGGTACATTCACCGTCTCTGCTCTCGATGTCACTCTCACTTTTGACAGAATCAAATAACATAATTTTTCTTAATTGCATTACACGATTATCCACGATCTTCTTTTCCTCGTATTCACGAGACAGTTCGGATCTGATATTTTCGATCGAACGTGCAAGAGGCGCAGATAGCTTTACCTGTTTTTCATTTACCACCGCCAAGGATTCAAGCATAGACTGATAAATTAATTTTACAAATTTATAATTGGATGGTAATGTGTACTTATTGTCAAATTTTCTTTGTTTTAATATTTCATAATCACATAATATTTTTTCAGGATCGAGATTATCAGATAGATTTATTCCGTTATGTTTTAATTTTTTAATAGCAGAAATAATATCACTAATGTTTTTTTGGTTCATTATATAATAATTATTTCTTTAAAATAAAAAAATAATTGACAGTTAAGTTTTTAACTTTTGACCTAAAAATATCAAAAATAATCAGTAGCATCCTAAGCGGTTACCCGTCACTTAGCCCCCGATAGTAAGCGGTTACCCGTCACTTAGCCCCCGATAGCCTTTGTGTCTTTCATGGAGTCCTTTTTTTGTATGATGATGTCTTTCTTATGACCGTTATTGACACTCCATGTTCTGTTTCTATTTGGCTAGCATTCTTTCTGAATGTTTCCTTGTGGGGGTCCTTCAAATGAGGTAGAGAGCTGAGGCATGCTACTGATTATTTTAGGGAGCTCTGTATTGCGAATTCAATAACCCCCCACCAAATCAAACCCCGGGGTAAATGCAAAACGCACTCACCACGTTGTTTAACGTGATGAGGGGTTGAATTCGTTGGGGGGTTGCTCCCCAACCTTATATAAAATGGCATCGTTCCGAATACTGTCGACACTCGTCAGCCACAGGAATCGAACCACGGTCGTCAGTATCATAGTTCAACAACTATACCACTGAGCCATTTTCCGATTCATACATATAGACGTTTTAAAATTATTATGTAGTTAACCCAACACTGAATAAGCAGACAAATTACGTACGACCAATATACTGAATAAAATCACAATTATTGTACAACTGTAGCGTATATTTACTTAATTTACAAACATTATTTATATATACTGTATAAAATAATCGCACATTACATTTTCTGTAAGAGTTATCGTTCGTTAAGGTCAAATACATGTGTTATAGCTAAAAATAACTTTACGCACTCGTATAAACCGACGTGAATTTAAGGTTATCAGAGTTAAAAGATGCATCAATATCCCTCTCTGTTACAAATTGATGCTTTACTAACAGCTAATCACCTACAGAAAAAGAAATAAGTCACTAAATAATTAACGAAAAACAAGAAGTATTTGTTGTCTGTAAATAGAACGTAGTAGTAAGGGAAATAATCGTTCAATTTACTCCGCAGAGAGAGATAGCCGATTTATCTCGCTTTATTATATACACAATTGCTTTAATCATATAAATTGATTATTATTCATGTATTTACTAATCAGCCCCTGATTATTTAATCGGACGTTCTATGAGCGTATATGCAAATTAATATTAAGAGACTCTTGTCTTAGATCCAAAATGTTTCCTGCCTGGTCAGTGAGTTTGAAATTTATTCTTGTCAGAAATGGATTATGAACTCGCAGGTACACGGGATTAATTGGCTCAGATACAATTAACCACCCGGGCGGATCTTTAGGACTAAATGTATATAGCATATACCCCTATTGTGCCTGGTTAGATTTTGAAAGATCTACTTGATAGCTATCATCAATTACGTCACATACTAAATTGACCGCGATCGTAGATGTTATATTAACAATACCAGGTGAGATATGGCGACCTCCACCATGTGGATCATTATTATATTTAAGACTAGTTGGTGTAGGTATTAATTTTTTCCATGAATCACATATTCTTTTAAAGTGTTCATCAATAAGATCATTAACTGATTTCTTTAGCTCTTCAGAGTTAAATCCCGGAATTACAAATGTTGATAGTTGTTCTCGCGTAATTCCGAAATGTTTTAGAAATACTGTTGTGAACAGAATATTTAGTCTAACACTCTGAGATGGACCGTCTTCATTAACTATATACAACGCTCTATAGCGTTTATCTGCTGCTATGTTCACTAATCTTTTTTCTCTGTTAACAATAATATCATTCATGAACTCTAGGTCTGAAGCAACTTGATTCAAATGTTGTATTGCTTCAATTATTTGATTTTTTAAATCTTCGCTGTACGAAACATTAATGCTGGAAAATAAATTTCTTAGATCATTAAGTACACGTCCGTGTTCAGACTTAATTGTACTAGCATATGAATTTATTTCATCAACATCAAGTACTAATATTTTACCTTTTTTACCATCAACTATTTTTGTAAAATGGGTTTCTGTTTTATCTATATAATGTATAACTCCATCACCAAAATATCGTCGCCATGGGTAAGCATTTTTTTCTGTTCGATATTCTGGAGGTTTTATAAATTTTTCAACATCTACGACGAAATCAGATCTCTATGGTTCTGGTGGTCCTTGATAAACCGGTGGATCTTCAGGCCATCCTAATACTGATCTAATCGAACTTTGATAAATATCTACAGAGTAACCAGGGGAATTTATTTCAATAACCGCAGATAGTGTTGGTTCATAAACAGTAATTGCTATTTTAGATTCTTTCCCTGTAATAGATTTAATTCTGCGCTGGAGCTCATCATTAATCTGTTCTATTTGATAACTGCCCGTTGGAATAGCAACTACTTGCCAATCAGGGGTTCCATCAGGCTTATTCTTATTAGCGAATACTAATGAATTATTTGGCTGTAGTCCACCAAATGGTTTTGATCTAATATTTGGCCAGCTATAATAAACTCGCAATTGTGCTAATGCTATTTCTTTTGCAGGAATTGCGGTTGGAAAATTGACACTAAATTCCGGATTGGTCGAACTTAACGATATCATAGTAGTTTTTGACGGAGTTGTATTAATGACGATCTGCTGAAGTAACTCCCTGTCTGTCATTATTATTATCGTTATTATTTAATTCGTTAAAATCATTAGCGATCACCTTAAAAGCTTCATCATAGGTTTTCATCATCATCGCGAATTCAGTATCGGATATTTCACCATCACTAACACACGAAGAAATGTACAAAGATAGTTTAGAACATGCATCTGCCACTGTATGTAATTTAATCATATAATCGTGCAATTTAGCATTTGTACAGGCATCTATCTTTTTGGTTATAATACCGAGAACTCCAGCAATAGTCGTTGATGGTGAAACAATAATGGTTATAACAGAAGGTGCTGTCATCGTCAATGTTGATAATAATAATCCTGTTCCAGCAATAACAGCAGAAACCGAGTAAACAACTACATCGATGACAACTATACGCCTTTTGTATTTTTTTATTTTTGTGTTATAATAGTCGATAAAATTATTTAGTTTAGTGAGACGCTCACATACTTGATTGCATCTGTAACGTTGAACGTCAATGCGAGACTGAGGTTGATCCATTATTGTTATATTAAGTGACTAATTGCGGTGTTTCAGCCACAAATTCCAGACACCACCAATAAGGCGCTGAGGTTATTGTTTTATTATCTGCTTCCAGTAAAAATATTTCTTCAGCATCCTTATTTAACAGTATAGATACAACTCCAGAGAAAATATCAGTTGAATGACGCCATAGATATTTGGTAAATATACTAAATTTTGCACCACTAAATACGGACAGCCTGTAAACACCAGTGACTTCTGCGGTATGTTTGATAGTTTTATTTTGTGGTGTCCATGTTGATGATCCTGATGCTACTGTATATACGATATTTTTAATTTGTCCATGTGGAATTTTAATCAGATTAGTTTTTTGAACAATACTAGGTATTCCACTGACAATATCATTGAGTTTCGTGTTAATGTCGGCTAGTTTTATTTCAACGGTTGGTGGATCACCAAAAAAATCTTTAATGGATTTGTTTACATTTTTACGAAAATTTAAGAACGTTTCTACATGTTTGGAAAAAGTATCACTAAGTGTAGTAATTTCATTATTGATTGTAACTAGCGAAGTTGAAATAGGAATGTTGCTATCGTCCACATATTTCTTCGTTGTAGCATCAAAATCATATTCCGGTGTTCTAAGATTATTAATACCATTATTATTCATATTAAGAAATGCACGCATAATACCGCCGTTGGACAATACGTACTTAGATTCTTGATCGTCGACGTATTTCTTTGTTGCGGCGTCTGTATCTGCGGTTGGGTTTCCAAGACCTATAATTTTATTTTGATTCATAATAATTGAACCTGTAAATGAATCACCAGCTTTCTTAATATAATCGCTGACTGACGTACCGGAATCTTGTATTTTACCCTGATCAGTAAAAGTAACTATATTATTAACAACCGCATTAGGAACTCGTATAAGTACATCTGGCAGTTGTATATTACTAGCTTTTAATCGTCCTTCTTTATCCTGAAAAACAACTACTTCATTTTGATCCACACTGGTTATGTTTAATAAATCATCAATCTCATTTCTGAGCTGATCGAGAGTTGCGTATTTAGATAAATCAGCTTGCTGATGACCTTTACCACGAGAAGATCTTCCATAAATATCTACCATTATATTTACTAATGTCTGTTTAAATGTGACGTCGTAGTATATTCATGTACAACTTTGTGAGGTGGTTTTGTTGATTTTGATATAGCATCAAGTACGTTAAGTACTTCTCGACCACATATTGGTGGATCAGTTAATGTTTGTGTTGGTAACGTTGAATACCATATTGGAGTACTTTGATAGCCGCTAATATACTTTAAGAATTCTTTTGGTGGAGCTAGTCCATATGAATCAAAATAAATAATTCCACGTGGATCAATTGCATATCCGACCCAATGCGTGCCTGGACCAGAATTTTCATCGAGATTAATAATACCGGTTTCAATGTTATTTGAATGTTTTGGTAATTGATCACGCATGAAAACACCTCTGAAGTTTTTTATTTTTAATTTTTTAGCAGCATCTAGTAAATCAAAATTGGACATAGGAGATATTAGCAAACTGTCCCCGGTAATCTTAGGCCTTTTCCGTACCATGAATGTGGAGTCCCTGGTAATCTTAGACCCCTTCCCTTTTTTTGGATTCCCTTTCCTGTTGCTTTCTTTAATGCCATTCCAGCAGCGGTTCCAACAGCGCCTAATGCAGCTGCTTTTGCAACAGCTGGGGCTGCAGCGGCTATTAATGCTGGTATTGCAGCAAGAAGTGGAAATATACCACCCGTCTTAATTATATCTTTAATGGCACCCGCAGAAAGATTAAGTTTTATACCTTTATTTGATTTTTTGGCTTCATTGAAATGCCCGAGCTGACGTTCTGTAAGAGATAATTTATTTGAACCGCTCATCTGATCTTTCTTTAGCGATATTTTTAATCCACAGTTATTTTTTGATGCTGATTGTATCCTTTTAATCTGACCAGGAGTCAGACTAACACTAACATGATTATACGACATTATAATATTCATAAACGATCTAATTACATGTTTTCTACTGGAGCATCAACGACTCTCATTCGTCCACCAGCACCTTCAAGTAACATCGATTTATCGCTGAGTATAACAGCAATTGCTCTGTAATTAGGGATAGCTCCAATATCTCTATTAACATGAGCTCGAAAATGTATATCAACTACTGACTGTCTGGTTAAATCTAAATGTTCTAACGAAAAGTAATAAATCGGATATAAAGTTGTAAAATCTAACTGTGATATTTGTAAACCAGTATCAATATTTTGATCACGACCCATGAACGTCATTAATCGATGATATGCACGTGCTACATGATTTTGATCGAAATTCAACAATATATCCTCGGATGGTTCTTGATGTCCATTTATCCTTAAAGAAACCTCGGAAACACCAAGTTTGTCAAATATCATTATGCTTTCATCTTGATCGTTTACTCGTGCAGCATTTTGAAGCACAATAAATATATGTCGCGGTGCAGAAACACCTTGCTGAGAAGCTATTTGCCATGTAAATAAACCATTAATATTACTCTGAATAGCATATGTGGTCATCGTTAACCATGACAACGCTGATTTACCACCTTGATTCATAAAAGAGAGTAGACGATCTTCTTCAGATATTGATGGAGTCATCACCGGCATCCACAATGAAAGCTTCGTAAGAATTACTCTACCAGCATCAACTACACCAGGTCGCCAGATTGCATCATTATCGGTTGCTTTTCGTACAAGTACAACTGTATGCTTAGCTCCAAAGATGACTTTCCTGACATTTCTACAGAATCCAAATATATGTGAAAGTGGAATTGCACATGAAAATGCTCTCCTATCACCTTTTAACATTGATTTACGTACTGCAAATCCGAAATTAAAATTTGCATTCATCGATAATACTGCAGGTGCATCTGCAGCTCCTCCTGCAGCTCTCACATCACCTACATTAACGTTTCTACTTTCTGGAAAATCAGTTGTATCCTTTGCAAACATCATTGACGGGCCAGCCGATCTTGAATAATCATCGCTGTATCTAGCAAGACCCAATATCGTTGTGGCGACGTCGACGTCTTTCTGAATTGATTCAATATTTTTTCCGTCAATCATGTACGTAGCGCTGTCAAATAACGCCATAATACCATTATTAACAAAACCAACAATAATATTAGCTCCATATGCTACTGGTGCTGCAGGAGCAGCGTTATTTAAAATTTCACCTTCTACTTCAATAAAAGCCTCAGCGGGTAAGAAATACCTACTTGTATCCTGAACTTGTAGTTCAATTCGTCCACGCTGATCTGGAATTCGAGCGTCATAAGAATAATATTGATAATCACGCATAGACTCATCTTTAAGTACTGGTGCGTCCATGTCAAATGCGGGATCAGATATACGCTTGAACATCTTTATTATAATTATTATCGTCTAAAACGAAGACCACTTCGGGAAGTGAGACCACTTCCTGCTATCAGACTAGCGGTTATATTTTTTTCTTTTTCTGACATTGGTACATCAGCCAACTCTGATAGCTTTTGATTAGCAACTTGATTTATTATTTTACTGATATTTGGAGGCATTACTTCAGTGCTAGGTAATTTTACTGGTTGAGGTTTTCGTCGTATTAATCGTGTTAGTCTATCTTTGATCGCTGAAAATGCTTTACCAGCGAGATTACCCGTAGCACCAATACCTTTTTCACGAACAACATCAATAGCTTTCATACCCAGTTGCCTTGAGATCGGTATTGCTTTTGGGGCTATCCTTCTAAATAGACCCTGAACAACATCACCTAGTCCATCTCCGTAGGTTGTTTTGTATACTGGTAATCGTGAATTATTTACCCTGACCATAGTTGGTCCACGGTGAGTACTATATACGATCATTTTATTATAGTAATTGTATTTAATTACGTACTTAGTCACTGTAGTAATCATCGTCAATTTCATTAATAAGAGACTGATAAACATCAACGTCCATGATACCGCCTGTAAATAATCGTCTACAAATATCAGCCGCCTCATTAATTATTTCTGGAGAATTATTACCAGCTCGTTTTCCTCCGATGAGGATTTCTAGTCGTTCAACGTCAGAGATAACGTTATTAGGACATAGAGTAAAATCACCTCCAGTAGAGAGACCTTTTCCTTCCTTCTCAAAGTAATATCCCTCTTCCTTTATTTTTTTTAATCTTTCTTCTATTACATGTAAAGGTTCATGAACATCAAAATGTTCATTAAGATGTTCTGAAAATAATCCTCTTTTTATTAAATCATTTTTAATCTCTAATATTTGTTTATTTATTAGGTTTATACCATAAATATTCCCCTCCGCTCTATAACCCTCTCTTATTATTTTTTTTAGTGATAATATGTCAAGCTCTTTTTCAATTATTTTTTCTGATTGTTGTTGTTTTTCCAGAATTTTCTGTGAGGCTGGCGACCAAAATACTGATTCTTTTGCTTTTTCCTTTGGTGTTCGTTGTAATGGCAGTGGTAATGATAATGATGGTTGTTGTGATGGTGGTGGTGATTGTGATGATTCCAATGTTTCAGCGGGAGGGGCCGCTTGTGTTCTATTTGTATATTTTCGTTTTGGTCTTCCTGCTGCTTCTTTCTCTTTTGCTATTCTTCTTTCTTCTTTTTCTCGTTCTTTCTGTTGTCTTGCTTCTTCTTTTTCTCGTTCTTTCTGTTCTTTAATTTGTCTTCTTTCTTCTTTTTCTTGTTCTTTCTGTTGTCTTGCTTCTTCTTTTGCTATTCTTCTTTCTTCTTTTTCTTGTTTTCTCTGTTCTATAAATTGTTTTGTTGCTTCTTCTTTTGCTCTTTTTCTTTCTTCCCTCTCTTGTCTTCTCTGGTCTCCACGTTGTTTTGCTTCTATCTTTTCTAATTCGAAATAATAATCATTATGATCGATATAACTTTTATATAATGGATCACTAATTTTAGTTTGTTCAACATCCATATATATGCGATATAATAATTTTCGCCACTGTTCACGGGATTTATAATATTTAGCGTATTCAGGTGTTATTAATTTATCTCTTCGACCGAAAGTTTTCACAGCAAACTCAGCTAATTGTTTTGGATCTTTAATTTTATTAATTGCTTTAATAGTATTTTCATTAAATTTATCTATCAGTTCAGTATTACTCATTGTAAGAATCTTTTGTTTAGGGGCTGATGCTTCAGCAACTACAGGTATTGGTTGTATTGGTTGAGCAGCAGCAATTTCAGCTGGAAGTCCACGTAAAAGTCTTTTTGTCTGTTTTGTTCTCTCCGCTATTTTTCCAGTTGCCTCAGCGGTTTTCTCTAAAACAGGAAGAAGAGGTTTAGTTGTCTCTGTAATTGGTTTAAATAATTGTTTTGTATCCTCTTCAAATTCAACATGAGATTCTTGTCGTTGTTGTAATTGTCGTTTGACAGCATCACGAACAGGTAAATATTTTCTAATTGCTTCTTGTCGCTCTTTTGCTAATCTAGCTGAATGTGGTTCGCCTATAACGACCATTATTAATAATATTTATAATAATTGTTTAAATTACAGCAGCAGGCAGGGTGAATGACAAAAATTAAGTGACCGCCGAGTAAACTAAACGCATTATAACATAAAAAAACAAAAAATCAAAAATAAAACAACAAAAATGAGCTAACCCAAACGATTTATTATTCGTTTTTCAAACTATACGGTAATAATAAAAGTTAGGAGGTTCGGTTTAGCGTTATTGACATTATTTTTCAGCCCCTGTAGGAACCTTTATTTTTGTAAAATAAGGTCTCGTACAAAGCGGTCTGTTCACCCTGCTTGCTGCTGATGCTGATGCTGCAGCGTCCGCCATATTTTGCCCACTAGCTATCGAGTGGCTATTACGGTCAGCTGACCACCCGCCATGTGATCAAAATGCCGAGCAAATTACGGAGTTCGCCGAAGTCTGCATGAAATGGCTTATATATCTGGTATCACTGCTTCGGGCCTGATCAACTCCGTAGTGTACGCAAAATATCCTTTTGTACCAGTTCTCACGCCTCACAGGAACTTTAACGTGCTCGGGTTTCAAAACTTTATCTCTTTGATCAAAATTTTGCGCATCAAACGCAGATAAATCGTTTACGCTGTCAAATTGTTTACAATGGCAATACACTCTTCGGTAAATTTATCATTTATTTGAATTTATTTGAATTTTGACTCTTTCTTGTTCTGGTTCTGCTTCTGATTCTGATTCTGGTATGAGATCCTTTATATCGGCTACTTCAGAACGAAACTAGACAATATTATCAAGTATTTCTTGTGACTGTGGTTGAACCGCAGTTATTTCACCTGGAAGTTCTCTTAAAACCTTTTTTTGTTTTTCCAGTTCTTTCTGCTATTCTTCCAGATGCTTTAGCGGTTTGCTCAGTTGCTTTAGCCGTTTACTCCAACGTGGGAAGAAGACTTTCGAAACCGGTTTAAAAAACTGTTCTGCACCTTCTGTAAATTCCACCTGAGACTCCTGACGTTCTTGTAGTTTTTGTTTGACAGAATAACGGACTGGGAGATATTTTTTAATTGCTTCTAGTCGCTATCAAGCTAGTTTAGCTGTGCGAGATTCCAAGGTTAGAGTATTATATCAATAATAATGATTTAATTACGCCATCTGGCCGTTACCTTTTCTTACACCCTTGACTCTGTCAAGTCACACGGTGGAGGGGGGAGGGGACGACCCCAGGTAAATATATTTGACGCACAAAAAGATAACCCGATTAGAAATCTCAGTGACGCTTGTGCTTTTTAATTCTCCGTATAAAGGTTTATTTTAGCACATAAACTTGGTCTGTATACCATCCTTGATTTAGTGTTATTGACACTTTTATTTTTTCACCCGACGTAGGAAGCTTTATTTTAGTCTGAAAATTTGTTCTGTTCACCCTCCCTGCTGCTTGACAAGATCTCAGAATCACGGTTTCCTCATGTAGCCGTCATATAAATACTAAAGATAAACAACGTGCAAGGGTCCAGGGTATAGTGTCCCGCGCAGATAGATCTACAACGTGATGTATCAATTGCTATTAGTCAAGGTATAAGAAACTACTCTAGGTAACTAAGTACGCGTCAACGAAATCAACTACATGCAATCTTTCTAATACCCCACCACATAATTTTCTTGCCCTATTCCGTAAAAGGTGTATGCCGGGGAAAATATGGACTCTGGTGCAAAATATGCCATTACGAATACGGTAAACCACATTTGCGTGCTTTACGTGCTATTCTAGATGCTCGATCAGGTCTTAAATGTGGTAAAGCAGGCGCAGGAAGGACTGTGGGCAGATGCCTGGAAGTTCAGCTTCATATTTACTACCTTAAGTGGGTCGAATTATATGCAAACGACAGCGCGTATTTCGCAGCGAGCTGTAATTAATGTGAGAAAGATGTCAATTGATGTTTCAAATGGGCACTGTTGTTGGCGATAATAAAACCAACCTAGAATAAACAAATACTAGTTGGTCGAACAATAAAGCAAACTCCCAGGAAAAACCTTCTGAAATTCATTGGTGTGGATTATTCAGTGGAAATAGAAAGTGCTCATTGGACAATAATATTATTTTGGAACTATTATGAAAAAATTCAAAGGAGTTCTGGACAAGGGCATCTTTAGAACGTCAGGATTCTTGGCGGACCAGAACATTTCTGGTTCTGATATTTATACGGAACTCTTCATTCGTTTGACTTTAATAGTACTTTTTCAGGATTTATTTGGGATCCACTTATTAATACTTTAAGTTCCTCTCACATTTGCATTGTATCATTTGAAAGCAATTTATGTGATACATATTAGGTCGATATCATAATCGTGAAAGTCAAAAGCACTAAAATGGTAATGCTTTTTTATCACCAGTAAACAAAACATTTCACCAGTAAGCAAAACATCAAGTAATACAAATAATCCATATTATTAACGGTGGAATAATAAACTGCGAATAATTATTTTTTCATTCCAAATATCACTGTTTTCAAAAACTTATATTATTTGTACCAAATTTTATGTACTTTAAGTTCGTGCTCAATGTTTATTTCCCGTGCATTTTTCAGATTATTCAGATTTGTTCATTGTTTATATTTCGGCTATACATACCGGATTGATTGTTAGTACACAAGGCTACCTTTTAAATATCCCTGTTTTCTACTGTATTTCCATATGGAATACTTTTGTCAACAAAATCAATCATTTTATTAATGAATGGCTTAGCAGTTTCGCTTGTGTCAGATATTCTGCCAAGAACAGTATCAGCAAATTAATTAAATTTGCTTTAATAATGTCTCCTCTATGATAGATCCAAACTTTCCTTCTAGAAGATTTAAGATCATATGCAGGTTAAATATAATAATAGATTATGTAATTTTACGACCTATGATCCCTCCCTTAAAGTTGATTATTCAAGACTTGAAACTTTGATTGCATCCGATACTTATAGGTTATTGCATTTGTATGGGAAAATATGAACGAGTTTTTCGGATGGAAATACTGTACGACCTTGGAAGTGCAGTATATCCATCCGACAAAATGAGTTCATATTTTCCCATACAAATGCAGTAACCTTTTTATTATATGCTTATTTTCTTATTGTACATAAGGCTTAATTATATAAGCAAAAACACACTACAAGAAACAAAGCAACTGAATGTAGGTCGTATTCCAAACTAAATACACAACCGCAGATTCACCATTACACAACAATAACATTATTATTGCGCACATAACCCAGCCCAGATAATTTTGAACTTAGTCGCGCGCTAGACATAAGTTCGAAAGAGAATGGCGTTTTGCTCTACTTAAAATTGAAATTTGGAGTCATATTGTGAATGTATGCGCATTGCAACAACTTTTCCATTTGATCTGGAATGAATAGATTTTGGTATTTTTGTCGATTCTGCGAAATTTTGTGACTATGGACTGGATTTATCTGTGCCAATTCTACATGAAATACATCGGATTCAAGCAGCGAGGGAGAAGCGTGTTGACGTCTGCAAGTGTGTTTCTGTTCTGTCATTGAATGTTTGAAATAATAATGTGGGAAAATAAGAAGTCTTTCAATTGCAATTATCAAAAAGACGATATGGAATTTAATGTTTATTTCATTTTGAGTGCATTAGGGAGGATGTAATTGCACTTGGAATATAGTCGAAATTACAGCACAATTTCGAAATGTGTAATCAAGCTTGAGAACCCATGGCATGGCTCATGTAAGTCGAATTTGCACACCTAAGAAAGTACATTTTGAGGAAATTCAGGATGTAAGCCAATCTTATTACCAACTAAAGAAGACAGTGTATGCCTTGTCACTTGCATGTCATTTGTAAGGACCCTGTCTTTAGTCTATAGCTAGACTAAATCCGAAACATTGTATCAAAAAGGTTAACGAGGAATGTGCCAAAGCAGCTGGTATGTGGCAGTCCACGAAACATCACCTTTAGTTAATTCAGAAACCTATTTAATCAATCAAAACGTAAAGCGTCTACTACGAGAGTGTGCATGATTTGTTTACAAAGTAGTTCCTAATACACTATTGGGCACACGTGAGTTCAATATGAAGTTGCGCGCGAGTGCAGTATCGTAAAATATCATATAATTCTGACAATGTAAAGTTAACGGGGAAAGAAATGAACATATAATAAAATAACGGTACCAATACGTGCTAAGGAAGCATCGTCAACTCTGGTCGGTTTAAATTTTTTTTCTGAAAATATTTAATTATATTATATCCTGTAAATTATGCAAATTTCTGTTTAATAACTTCTCATTGACGTCGCCTACAATGTTTATATATTTCTTATAATATTCAGAGTTTTTTGAATGGGTGCCACTTAAAGTCGTCCCCAAAAGATCGATGGTTCAGAAATAGCTCTTAAACGCTATTACAATTTCCTAATTTAGGTCGCAAATGATACTCCTATCATCAGTTACGTTTACAAATATCCGCAATATTGGTAACTCTCGAAAACATGTGCCTTTTTTAATCGTGTTGACATTCAATTCCACTACATCCGAGTGACTTCTAATCAGAGAGAGAGAGAGAGAGAGAGAGAGAGAGAGGTGGTGTTGGGGGCGGACCCTAGATGTGCAGTCTTTATAATTCAATGCAATGTAAAACACTGTATAAAACTCAGCACGTGGAATTACTGCAAAATTAAAACACTGGACAACATAGTATGCATAGTTGCTATAAAAACGATAACACTGTATTGCACACTGAACGTGCAATTTCTTCAATGTGGGAACAATGTATAATATATTATAGTGTAATTACAGTAATGTGATCACACTGTATAACATGTAGTCTGATGTACCTAACTCCACGAATTATATAAGTAGGTCCCTCTGGATATAATTATTAATTTCATTATCAGACACAATTACACATATCTGTCATTTTAGTCAAACATTATTCGTTAACACTACCGCTATTCGGTATGTTTATTTGGTTCCAATGAGAAAAGGGGCGGGACTGAATCTTTTTTTCCAAATTTACACCTTTCAGAAAGAGTTCATCAGGAACGATATAACTTTTACCCTTTTACTTCCTTGTCACGAATGAACACTATTCTTTGTTATTATCAGGCTGGCACCCACATTCTTCAAGTTCCCAACTCCTAGCGCTATTTATGCGCACTACATTTCTATCAGTGACAGGTAAGACTCGCGATCGTAAGTGTACGTGTTCAAATCCTACCATCAGATCACCTACCGTTGTGTGTATTTGTGTTGCTGTGTCGTAAGACACCGAACAAAACCAAATAGTCATTTGAATACATCAACATAATGAAACACTAATAGTTAATCCCTTACATTAGAAATCAATTAGGACAAGTAATATCTCATACTGTGGTAGAGGAATCTAGTCAGACAGGTTTTGCTGTATTTTATAAGCTTGGTTTCAAGAGATGACATTGACCGTTCCATATAAATTGTTCTTAAAGAAACAAAAGTTTCATATTTCATGGAGGAAGAGAATGTTGATAAGATTTTTGTTACAAATAACAGTAACTCCTTGTCAAAATTAGATACTTCGTGCATCATATTCTATATACCAGTACAATATATCTAGTATACATTTTGGACTCCAGCATTTCATCTTTAAAATGATTTGACAATTCCATTATTAAGTGTTGCAAGCACATCGATCGATTGTTTCAGTCGGCTGAGATTTTAAGGTAATGCTGAAAAGCCCGAAGTAATCCAAATACCTGTGACATAGGAGGGTAAAACAGGTTTCAGTCATCTAAGCTTTGAAGGTAATACGAAAAGCACATGCAAGTTGGAAATTCCAGAGACAAGATAAACAGGGTTTCGTTTATTTTGGTTTGGCGAACCTTTGACTATGAACATGTTTCTCGTTGATTTTCATTGAGCCGTTTAGTTTTCTGTGACATCGTTGTTTCGATTAAAATATATCGGGACTTACATTCTTGATGACATCATGAGCAGTTCTACGTCAATAGACAAATGCGATGCAAGTCTCCAACTGTAATAAAAACTAATACATTTATTACAGCATACAATTTTCATGTTAGTCATATAACTGAAATGTTTCCAACAAAATATAAAAGTTTCGTGCGTTAATAGAAACATGTTTTGGATTGTGAAATCACATTTCGGAATCTCCACAACCAGGCTTAATCTTTTACGTCACAGACAAGAAAACCAAACAAGATAAAGAGTTTCTGTACAGCAAAAGTTTGCCTCGTACCGGATGTGATTTTATTATATTGGAGTCAGGTTCGAAGCAAGCTTTCACTACTAACTTTACCAAATACAGGGTTTCTTGAAGGCCAGGCAGCGCACCAACGACACTGAATTAGTAGCTACTTATTTCGGCTGATTTTCCCGTCTGATCGGCTTTGATTTATTCAAACGCTTAGTCCGAATGTTGCAATTGTCCGACAAATACAGCTGCTTTCAAAGAGCCTAAATTATTCCGGATGGACATGACTTGCGATGGTGAGATTGAAAACGCAACTCGGACAGTTTGTCTTACCATTTTCCTTTAAGGATGGCACTGTATAAGTAACAATCCAATACAGTTGGAACTTTATGCTTTAAGGAAAATAAGTACTAGATCATCCTTAATAAATAAGTTTAGACATTAAACTAAATGATGCATTTTCCAATGGTATTTAAAGACATATAATAGGCAATGGTTTGATGTTGCTGTAAACCAAATCCGAATCACAAAGTTACAGATATAATAACCACAACGACAAGTCTATTTTTGGAACTAACTTCCAGATTCATTAAAAACTGAAAGCAACTATTCAATCTTTAGATATAAAATTCAGACAAAGAGGACACAAATGCTTACCCATTTTGTCGTTGGAAACAGGAAATTTTCTATTCTGCATACTCGAATTAGAAATAATTGTAGTGATTTACATAATGATATATATTCTAATTATTTGGGAGATAGTCCAATATGTACTTGTTGTGATGATATCGAAAATGAATACTATTACATATTTATTTGCAAATAATGTGTTGAGCGGCTTAAGAAATTGATTCAGAATCTAAGTCATTTCCATATACCAGCGATAGCTAATAAGTACTTATCCGGATCTTCGGACTTTACAGCGATCACAAGTAATAATTATTTCATTTGTTACAAAGATACTAAAGACACACAACACTTTATATTATTGCGAAGTATTTGCAATTTGATTTATGTACTCAATTAATTACAGTTAATTTTAATTTAAACCGCTCCAGTGGTCAAGTGGTTAGAGCGTCCGCCTCTTTTGCGGGTGGTCTCGGGTTTGAACCCCGACGAAGTCATACCAAAGACTTCTAAAAATCGTACTTTCACCTGCCTCGCAGAGCGCTCAGCATTAAGAGATTAGTGTCAGGACTGGTCGGCCTGGTGTCAGGATAATGTAACTGGGTGGGACATGACGCTACATGTCTGCTGCATGATGCAACATTGATAGATATCACTATAAATGGCCACAATAGAGACATCGTAGCGATATGACTGAAAATATTTTACAGCTACGTTAAAAACCCAAATCACACACACACAAACACATACACACACACGCAATTTAATTTAATCAACAAAACTATGATTTTCGAAATTTTAGCAAATGAATTCATTTTTGGTGTATGTACTCATATCCAGCGTCTGCCATGAGCATTATTATGTCATTAATTTGTCATTGTATTAATATCTCTCTCTCTCTCTCTCTCTCTCTCTCTCTCTCTCTCTCTCTCTCTCTCTCTCTCTCTCTCAATCATGTAATTTTTCCCTTTAATTGTATAAAATCATATTAATATACTAGTTTTATAGGAAGTTGGGGTTGTGGACCACTTTTTCTTGAAGGTGGGCTTTATGCAGTAAATGCGAGTTCTGGACCACTTTTTGTCATGCAGAAAAAATGGGTATTTTAGATCTTATTGGATTAAATGGGGGTTCTGGACCACTTTTTATGCAGAAAAAATGTTTGTTCCCATGTGGGCTCTGGACCAGTTGATGTAAGCATTTACTGTAGCTTGATGTTTTTTTATGCCTAAACACCATTGTAGAGACTCGATCGGAGGAGTATAGTTATCGTCGAAGGGGCATAATATCTTTTTATTGATACAGTAGCGTGGAGATCTAGTGGCGGACAGATGTGAAAGTTCTCATCTTCTAATATTTTAGATCACCAGCGAGTGCCTCTATGCAATGGTCGATAGCGGAAACTTTACCGTTGACGGACTTTTTAATGCCTTTAGCCGTTTTCTTTATATCGCCGGTGTCCAGTCTGTTACAGTACAGTTTTGGCCGCAGTCCGATTGTTACGACCCTGTAGTCAAATTACATATGTGTTAAAATTTAAATTCTATTGTTTCATTTTTATTTTTTTTATACCACTAAATGTTATTATTATTATTATTATTATTATTATTATTATTATTATTATGGTGATTATGTTAGCAAGGTCTAATAGTTTGTTAGAAACATCATACTTATTTAAAACGTAAATGTGACTCGTGTAAGCACGAGTTTTGCATGACGGTTTTTCGTATCAA
Source organism: Megalonaias nervosa (assembly GCA_016617855.1). Classification (NCBI taxonomy): domain Eukaryota; kingdom Metazoa; phylum Mollusca; class Bivalvia; order Unionida; family Unionidae; genus Megalonaias; species Megalonaias nervosa. The sequence continues at coordinate 21,953 of JAECUM010090719.1, forward strand.
GTAAACAGTGAGAAAGAGCTATGTAAATGATTGGCTGGGACCACGTTATTACTTGTTTACGCTTTTGTAATGTCCAGGTGGATTGCGAAATCACACGTGTCCTTCATGCGTGCGTACATGTAATGACGCATTAGCTTGTTTTCAATGCTCAGTTAGCTGTAAGAAATTTTCAGTCGCAGTTATAGTCAGAGTCGTAATCGTAGTCAGTCGTGGTTCAGAGTCACATCATAGCATCTTACAGAGTTTATAATACCTTAAGAAAGGTATTTTTGTGCTGGAAAGAGCTGCGCATTCGTACGTGTTAGGAACAACATGTGTGTTGTTAGTGGTGGTAGCTGTATTTCGTCTACTTTCTAAATAATTATTTTCCCTGGAGAACAACACTACTGGCTTTGGACAAAGACATTTGATGAAATTATTTCTAAATCGGAACAGAACAATACAAATTGTGCTTTACAGTGAAAATTCTGGACATTCTGTGTTAGCCTTCGTCTGACGTCATCATCCGCCATCTTGGATCGGAACTGAGATTCAGACTGTATCAGTTTAGAGCTGTTTATTCACAGGACTTACGTGTTTTCACAAATTTAGAACATATTTTTGGATCTTCTTCGTAAATCGTAAGTCTTGTTTCGCCTATTTACCTTTTCACCGTGTTTTATAGGGAAATAAATTATTTTTGTTAAAATTTACAAAGCTTGTTGTCTTCACTCTTTCTTTGTGTTACTTTGAACGAGCCGATACGTAACACCGATAAACTCTGCAATGGGTGAACCGTTACACAAGTCTTTGAACTTTCCAAGGGCTTGTTTGTTATCAATGCAGTAAAACGGACTATGATGTGGGTGATCACTGAAATCGAACGTTCCTTTAGGTCGAACATATTCCTGATAACGATCCTCCGTCTGAATTTCGTAGACGAGTGAATTGGTATCGGTCATGAGCGCTATCACCGTACCTCGACTTGATGGAGTAATAATGGAAATCCAGCATGATCATTTTGGAGAGATCGAGTACTGCAGCTCCAACGTGCACAGGTTTGTTGAGTCTCGATGGGTTTCTCTTGATTCGATTGACACTAGGTGTTCGTCAAAGATTTTCATGTGGATGAAAGCGTCCAACGAGACAAGTTTGTCACGTTGGCGAATATCGTTGACGATCTCGATGTTTTCCATGCTCTTTCCGAACACTCCGTTTTTCATGAGCTTAAAGAAATCCTTTTCGATGTCCGTGTTGCTGCGTGTTGAAGTCAATGTAAGGTTTCATCCACGGGGTCTGATTAAACTTGAGGGTGCGATGAACTTTGTCCAGCACCAGCCCGTGTTTCAGAGCCTGATCGAGCTGACGATAATGTAAGATGTACTTGGTCTTGTTCATGGGATTCGGCACAACTTTTGACACTTTCACGTCTCCCAGAAGGAACTCATTTTTTCTGCACCAGCTGTTTTCGGCCAATAGTTGTTCAGTGCAGAACGGTTAATCGTTGTGGAGATCGTGCAAATTTTCAGGATCGATCAAGTCGCCTTCGACGAAATAACCACGTTGTCGACGTATCCGTCCGAGCGTTCCTGCATAAACTGTTCTACGGTGATCAAGTAAAAACCGCCCATGGGAAGAGGCTGTGACATGGCCCATTCCTATAGATTGGTTGTGTCCAGATAAATGATGTACATGGGTGGCTTCCTCGGATCATAGTTGGATAGATATTTGTGGTTGGCCACGGCGTGTTTGTTGCTGATGAAGGAGATCCCATCTCGCACCATTTGTTCGGTGAATAAAAACATACGTGAACAGCTTGAGCTGTGACCGGCGTGTCTTCATCAGAACGTCACATGCCAGCTTGGCGATAAAAAGTACTGAGTTGGGCCAGCCGGTAATGCTTCTGAAGGTTTCCTTGAAATTCTGAAACATGTCTGCTATCAGCAGCACACCCACTCTCAGATACACGTCGTGATAAACCCCAAGAGTCTGACAGTGAAATGTTTTTCGCACCGCGAGGGCTGTGCAGTATTCAACACCGGTGATGATAGGTACATTTTATGCTTCAATAAAACGCGTGTCTGGGAGGAAGAGAAGTTTACTCAAATCGTGACCAACCATCGATGTACTCGTAACGATAAATTTCTTTCTGCTTAAGAAGACTCATCGAGATGGACAATGGAAGGAAAATTTTAGCTAGTTCGTTCAGCGACGTTGACATAAACTGAAAACTGTCTATGAATCGGAACTGCCAAATCGAACACGACATGCACTTTTCAAAATTATTACGGATGCACCTGATCTTGGTTCCGACGGATGTTAAGAGTTCTTTGCGCGGTGGTTGGTTCGGATGTCGACGATTCGATGGTACTCCTCCACGAGATACTCAAATACGACGCAATCAGGACCACGGCTTTGGCGATACTGTGACGGAAAACGTTCATAAGCACCACAGCAGGTTTTGTGCCCGATAGCGCACGACACGTGTTGCTGCTCCATCTTCGTGAAAGATTAATCAGGATCAGGATGAGGCCCCTCCACTTTTTCCAGTATCGCTTGAGTCAAACACGATGTAAAACGTCCTTGCGTACTTTTTGTTTGAATTTTCAAAGTGTAAGGTATTTTTCCTTTGTCTGGCATCTGAACACCATGTGTTTCCTGGCAGACGCCACGTGCTCGTCCAACTTTTCCTGTCGTGAGAAACATTGCAAACACTTGTAGCACAAATGCGCCCTGTTATCGTGTTTGGTGTATTTCGAGCGGCACAGATGACTGCAGTCTTTGAGCTGGATGAAATGCAACTGACAGTAAAGTAAATTGATGCTATTTGATTGGCCGATTTTAAAATCAGAAGCTGGTACACCGTTTTTTTTTTCCTCGCCTTGGTTTTATTATCTTTTAACACAAAGACGTTTTTCGACAGATCGTGGTGAGCTTCCAGTTTTGGCAGATCTTTGACTTCCGTGGGAAATGTTTATGAACTATTTTGACGCTATGCTTGTAGTTGGAGACTTGATCCGCGTGATCTCCTGCTGGGTGTAACGCGGAGAGCACCACCCAGACAAAGCAGTGATTGTCGTTGTTTCTAACATTCGCACACACTTTGGTCACTGAAACCTCTTGTTGTACGCGTGTACCTCTAGGCATGGGGGTTTACTTAGATGTTTGAAACCAGATCAAGTTCACTCCATGCCGATCCACTCTCCTGATAACCCTCGATGCGACGTTGAATAAATAACCAGACGTTGTCGACGATGTCGCTGAAATCGCGACTGCGAGAAAGGATGACCGACTTTGATCGCAGTCAGGCATCGACGGATTTTTCCTCTTCTGCCCGTGTAAAATGAATGTTAAAAACGACACTAAGTTTCATAGCCGTGTGTGTTTGAACTGTCAATCAAAGGTCGGTTTCAGCTGTCGTTGTAGCAGTTGTTAATCGACACCGCAGGCGAGCACTTGTGGATTGCCTTAAACATAGCCTGTGTCGGCATCTCCGTAAGCCCTTTCGGTTTGTCGTGGTGTCAGTGATCGGGTCAGCTGAAGGTCGATCCAGATAATCTTTTCAATCTCAGCCCAAATTCGTCGACTCACGATCTCGTGTTGAAGTTTCAGCAGTCCGGCCCTTGTTTTGGGATACACCGTGGATTTCCACGTGAACGCCTTGTACTTTTCGCGTAGTTGTTCCCATACCATTGAGGTGTTATGATCTCTCGGTCGTAGAAATGCTTAGAATCCGTAACGAGATCACCTCCAGGGAACGCCCTTAGTAGTTCACGTATCTCCTTGATGAGTTTATCCAAAGCAACATTCGACCGTGGATAATGTGCTTATCGCTGAGTGATCCTGAAATAAATCTCTCTCAGACGACGGATCAGTTCATCTCGTAGAATAAAATGTTGTATGGGGTTGATTAACGACATCGAGAGGCAGGAAAACCCTACAAAAATGACGTGAGCCGTGTTTTTGGTGGTTACGACATCATTTAGACAACATTTGTTTAACCAGATACAATTACTACAATGAAAATGATGCCCCATGTATAAGTTTGAGAAGTTCTTCTCGGCATATTCAGATGTTGTGTTTCACGAGAAGATCTCTATCGTATTCGATGTTGAGCGTTCCATTATCGTATACTTCTTTTTGCAGCGCCGCCGTTAGCCTATTAGGTATACACTAAAATACATCGCTTGAATAACCTTAAATACATTTTGATCATGAAGATTTGTTTTAAAAAGTTTAAATCCAAGATTAATATAAATATTTGTCATGATTGTTAACTATCCGATTTACACAGGTATGTTACATGGATAGACACCGTAAAAAAGAAACACTAATCAATATTCAAAATAAATTCTGAAAAATTTTAAAATTCATGTACAGTCATTTTCATTTAATTTTGGATTTTTTTTTTTGTTTTGTTTTGCTTTAATTGGTGCTTCTTTGTTTAAAGACCTTGTTTACAATTCCAAAGATTCATGGAACAGAAGGGAAACAGTATTCAGTAGAGGGGGCCACAGCTACAACCTAGGTATTGTGGAAAGGTGAACAGTGGTGCAAATATAATGTGTCATGTATATCTTATTTTCTTGTAACACCTAGCATATGATTTTATCGAATTATTTAAATTTTTATTCGTGGTTGTAAATTGCACAGAATATGTTTCGTTAGAATTTGCCCGAGTCTGTTAAGAGAGTAGTATTGCATAGGACATATAAATAGATGCTTAAGTATGTGTTAACAATTAGTAACAATAATCCTAATAATAAAATTTAATGGCGCCTATGGCTTAGTTTCTCATTGGTAGATGAAAGTTCGACGTTTCTGGAAGAATTCAGCAACTTTTCATTGGCTGGGCTAGGTCACATGGATAGGCAAGTTTGACGCAAAATGAATAGTGTGATCATACACATGGGGTCTATTGTGAAAGAGAAAACGGAGCAATCCGTTTCATTCCGATTTTTGGAGTCATCTCATTTCTTGTGTTCCTGTTGTAAGTCTGCAGACGTGTTTGGCGTTGTACTTAGATATTATTCAAGAGAAAAAACATTTGTTTGGACTGTTCAATGCAAATAGAAAGTAATCATTATTTGGACTATAATATTATTATGGAACCGTTATAAATTATTCGAAGGAATTGTGGACAACGCCATCTTGACAACGTCAGATTTCTTGGAGAACCAGTACATTTTGTTTTTTTAAATTTATAAGGAACTTTTCATTCATTTAGGACTTTCATAGACCTTTATAAGGATTATTTTGGATTCACTTCATAATACTGTAAGTTCCTCTCACGTTTTTCATTTATGACTTTGGCTTTAAAATGTTTCTTAAGTTTTACCAAACGTTTTGATTTTGCTTCTTTCTGTTAGTTAGTTTATTACCAAAGAGTCGTAACAAACAAAATATTTTCTTGTTGAAGCTATTTAGGATTCATTTACCCTTAGAGAAATACAAGATTCCCGTTTCTTTATGAAAATATATCGGAATCATGTACCCTAAGAAAAGTATTGTAGTTCCGTTTCTTTATTAAAACAACTAGGATTCATGTACCCTAAGAGAAATATTAGATTAACTTCTCTTTTATATCTTTACAGTGTATTTTGAGAGGTGCTCAGTTTGACGCATGAAAATTAATTTGTATTTTTCTACTGTATGTAATCCGAAATACTTTTCATGAATACACTTTTAGTACTGTTATAGTCATGACAATCCAAATCCAATGATAATTTTTCTCTATGAGAGATGGGCAGAAGAAGAGATACATTCGTTCATTTTTAACATTTGTTACGTTATCGCCCTTTCTCTAAAACCTATGAGTGGTTTAAACACAAACATTTTTCCTACTGTTTGCTACAATAAAACCGGCAGCTGTCATCAATTTTTGAACTCTCTCTGTTTAGCTTTCATATTTCAACAAACCTTTCCTCTTGATCCATTTTATTGTCGGACAATAAATAATCGGTGAAATTCGTTTGCAATTAGTTGAGACTTACTACCGGTGCTTTCTTATCAGTTGGAAATTATACTAATTTGGGCACTCTTTTTTCAAAATATCAAAATTTGGGGAGAAATTTCTAAGAGTTGGACGTAAAATACGTTTCTAGCAAAACAGATCTCCGAATTAGAAAGTGTTCCTGCTATATTGATATAAATATAACACCTACACATAAATAACAGTTTCAATGTGCTGAAATACAATGAAAGCTCTGACACAGTGATAAATAAGGCTGGTAATGTAGAATGCAAAACTTACGTGCTGTAGCTTTGCGGGTGAGGAAAATATAAAACTAGATTGTTTTCCCTGTAATACAGAATGATCAACTTAATCTTTTTTTGTGCTTTAACCGAATATCAGGTTAAACGAAGATGAACACGGATTTTTTAATAACAATACGAAGAGTATGTTGGATTTTATAGCAAGTATACAAGAAGCACACATTGATATCTCGTAAGATATAATCTCTACTTTCAGTGGCAACGTATGTACGCTTGAGTGTTGGCAGAAATACAAGCTGCTTACCAATCATCAAATTATGGATAGATTGTTTCATGGATCATAATGGTGATGATAATGGTAAAATTTAGATGAAATTGAAAGATGGATGATTGGTCCATCGGTTTTGCATAATTTTCTTGAAGAAAGTAATTTTCACATACATCGTTATCGTTAAGTTGCTTGTATCCAGTAAAATCGAGTAGTGTATTGGCACATTTGATGTCCTACATGTTGATGGCACTTTGGTTCGACCAAATAATGGAGGCTACATTATCTGGAAGCTCTACTAGTGTATTTTAATATTCTTGGAACTATAACAGTTAAAGTAAAGGAAAACTTCAGTTGTTTCTCTTCGTTTATAGGCAATCATGATCAAAGGCTCGGTTATTTTACTAATCTAATTATTGTGTGATTATTTTGATCAATCGTCACACCACTAGCTGGGATACTGTTAATTCTGTTACATGTTGAACTCCTGAGCATACATCATTAAAGCCATAAGGCTGGAACTTGAGTCATGAACATTCCTATCGGTGTTGATTGCACCAACAATTTTAGACTTTAAATCAACCTACAGGAAATTAGCCATTTATGCCAGCGACAAAGAACATGCAACCAATGTCTTGTCCGCGTTTGGTTGTAACACCTTGATCTGTATTTGAGAAACGATTCGCCTCTTCACTCGGACGACTTTGAGACATTTGATAATACATTCTTGCGTGTATACAAGCTACGTTTTGTCTCTGGCCTGCGACGCATTGTGCAGAAACAGAGATACTGGTTACTTCTGTGAAGTTCACCCTGGTGTGTCCCGACGAGGGTCACAGCAGCTAGAGAATGATCCGATGTCCCCGTATCAGTTGCAGGATTATAAATAATGTCGGACGCAGATTCACAGAATGTACCAAACTGGTGCCAAACCTAAGAATTAAATGCAGGCATATTACATTGCAAGCAGTATCCGCGACTGGGTATGCATATATGTTAAATCCGGTGAATCTTACAGTTTCGCGACAGTACACGAATATCCAATGGACAGTCAAATAAATACCAACCACAGTACCGGGGAAACTAAGGTGTTTGATATTTTCAAACTAATAAGTAATGCTATAATCGACAAGACTGTATAAAATATAAGTAAACGAATCAGAATAGACCTTCTCCGCGAGAAAGACCATCATTAGGTTCCAAGGTGCAAACAAGGCCGTACACAATAAAACAAATGTTTTAAAAAAGTTTGGGCGCGCGTTCTTTCCATAAGTTTGACAAGACAAACGTCAAGTTCTACCAATAATTAATTCGTGAATATTTTACTGCATGTGTGACAGCACCACACCGATTTTAATTTGCAAAATATAAAAAATAACTGTCTGTTTAAATTTTTCGTTACCGTATGGTATCCTAATTAATACGAAGACAGGATTAAGTTTTCTGAAAAATATGAAACATTTAAAAAAATAATAAATAAGATTGTGTTGATCATGTAACGAGCTTCAACCGAAGATACTCCCTCACAAACATTTAGAAATTAATTAGCGTTCTTCAACAAGAAATGATAATAATTATGCAAAACTATTCTAACTAACAAGTTTTGTAAAGTTTAACAAAAAATTATTTCCCTAGGTTAAAAGTGACAATTTAAAAAAAAAAACATGAAGTATTCTGAATTAAATCCAAAATGTCCCTAAACGTTCTATCAATAGTAAAAGTGTATGACGTTCCAAATGAATTCCAGTGGTGTCCCAAATAAATTCCAATATTGAATATGTTGATACACCTGTAGTCAATAGCGTGCTAATGTGTCAATGGCCTGGAAAATGGCGATGTATTAACAGTTTTATGATGTCTCACAGTAATATAATCTAAATGTCCTTGACTGAACTCACTAAAATTCCAAATTAATAATTTAGTCCAAGAATATCATCAAGAGCACTTTGTAAATCAATTAAATAATAATTCGAAAAAATAAATCCACCGAAATTAAAAACTTATCAAATTTATAGTACTGACTTCTCTTTGGATTATAATGCAGGAATGAATATTCCTCAAGTAAACAACGTTATTGGCCCCTACCATGGCCTAGGTCGCAACTGTCATTTTCTGGAAATACTCTGTCAGCTTAATGGAAAATTTCTTTTCTGGAACAGTGGAAGGGCAGAACCAAGACTGTATCTCTAGCTCAAACTGAATTACAAACGTTTACAATTAATAATCATCTGAAATATTTAATCTATAATCTATAATCAAAGACCAATATTATCGAGGCATTGTGTTGTTTATAAAATAAATGTCACTGATGAGGTAGATCATTAACTTGATTCTGCCTTAAGGTCAATTACAAATTACAGATATGTATCACATATACTCATTGAAAAAAGCCAACAAACAATACAAATTACATCTACATAACATTTCTAACGAACACATTAAAGGAGATACCAAGGAACATGAATGATAATAATAATAATAATAATAATAATAATAATAATAATAATAATAATCATAATGATGATTTTAATAAACAGAACATTTATCGATTGATATATCGCGATGATCTCCGCTGACTACAATTTCCGCCGAAGGGACTTATATGGAAGATCACAATTTTGGGGAACAATAATGGGAGTCAGTTCATACAGACGCCATCAATCCTCTAAATGATGACGTAAAATATTGAAATTCAACATGCTCAATATCTCACTGATAAAAAGCTACACGATAAATTTTATTTAAGTGTCTCAAGATCGCCATAATTACAATGATTTTTATTATACAGAATCAGTCATGCAACATTAAAGCTCATTCAAAATCAATAAATCAACCCACATCGATCAGAATCTGACTGATCCAGAAACATCTAAGGCTAAATGAATGCACCACACATTATATAACAGTTACAAAGGAAATCTTACTAATGCAAGGGCCTTCAAGTATTTTGCATCAAATCATAGAGCTTCAAGTAGACTAAATTTCCTTTATGAAAATGACCGGCCCAACCGACCCTCATTTTGTTTTCACAAACACGATTACATATACAAGATAGCTCCCTCCCACAGCAGTATGCTTTTCCAATGTCGATGGAATATAATTATGGAAAGAACGCCATAACGGACACTATCGTAAATATTTTGACGCTTTTAGATTTAGATCGTTTCTTTCTTAAGGTACAGCAGCACAAATATATTATTTAGTGCAACGGTAATTATATTAAACCAGCACTAAAGTCCATCCTACGGTTTCGAACGTATTACAAAAACAACATTTATTAAAACCGTAACTTTTCTCCTGTATCTTTAACAATACTTCAAAGACGGCGATTTGGGGTCCATGGACATAAACGGCAGTATTTTACTCATTATGTTACATTTGTAGGCTCGTCAAAGTAACACAGAAAAGAGTGAAGCTAATAAACTTTCCAAATTTAACAAAATAATTTATTTCCCTAGAAAATAAGGTAAAAATATGAAAACGGACTTACGGTTTGTGAATCTAATCCAAAATTTAATCCTAAAATTTAGAAATATAAGTCCTATCACTAATAAAACATTGAAAAACATTGTCAAGCAATCGTAATCATGTTTCCCAAATAGATACGATTTTAGCGAACGAATACCCATTTAAATATACGAAGAATAGATTAATACGATTCAAGACGGTCGTTGAAAAATGGAATACAAAGTAACCTAAATGACGAACCAACAACACGTAATTCAAATATATAAATTTATTTACAGTTGATCTAAGTCATTATTATGCTTTAGATATCAGTGTTAGCTACATAAGTCTTTTTTATCCTCCATCTCTCTCATTTCCATTCTGTTACTCAGTTTGTGTGTAAATTTTAATAACACAATGTCCAGAGATATCGTCGCATGAGCACATGAAAATCCGCTGCTCTCGTTTTTTCTGAGTTTTGCCGGTAGTTTTGTGACGATGGTCCTAAAACTAATATGCTGACAGACCAAACACCTGATAGAGAGATAGGGAGAAAGTTAGTGGGATTTGTTGAGACATACCATAAGATTTCTTTTGATTTTCCAGTGCTGCGTTTTTCTATTGGTCAGTTAGTCTGCTATCGTATCAATAAGTACAGTGAGCGAGGGAGAGAGCCTAGGGTGGCGGGAGGCAGCGGCATTCGGACGTTTCAATATTTAAAAATTATCTGCTTTTAGGACCATACTATAGATTGTAATAAGAAATATTTGTACATCTCTTGGTATATCAATTATTTAGAGTAAAATCTATGCATATCATCTCTCTCTCTCTCTCTCTCTCTCTCTCTCGATCTCGAGAGAGAGAGAGAGAGAGAGAGAGAGAGTGATAAAAAAAATCAGACAGAACAGAAAGTGCTCTCACTTTATTCTATAGAAGAATGCTTGATAATTGTAAGCAGAATTAATATTTAAGACAAATAATACTATCATACAGGTTAGAGAATTTTTAATTCGTGCTCTAAGGAGATTCGAACCCAGGACCGGGGGTAAACGGCACCCATCACCTTTCCTGCACACACCAGCCCATATTCCATCACGACTAAGCACGCATCACCAAAAAATGATGCTACTTAATCGGTGTTATATGCACTCGTGTGTAGCAGACACTCGCATGAAGACCTAGTAATTAATTCTCATCTATTTACAGTTATTTCGAATTCCTATCAAAGAAATCAAGGTTGTTGGTTGGTTGAATTTTTTACGCCGCATCAGCACTATGAGGCTATTTAGCGCCATACAAAAGGTTATATCTTTCATTATTTAAAAGTGGTAAAAGATTACGTATCGACCAGCGATACGAAACCAAACAGTTGAAGGTAAAACGATAAAATGGTAACGGTGATAAATAAAGGTTCCCGATCAACGGGGAGTGCAAATGATGTATGACAACGAAAACAGATGAAAGGTAATTAAAATCTAGCGACGGTATATATTGCACATAAAACTGTTTAAGGTGATAGCATAAAAGCTATAACTTATGATAAATATTTACTTCCTTCAGGAAGTCTATAATATAAGAAATGCTAACTGTATCAAAGAGCTCCCTAATGTCATGCACATTGTAATAATGATTACGCGTAGGTTGGAGGTCGAAACACTCCAACATAAAGTGCTTAACAGTGAATGGTTCATTGCAAGATATGCACTCTGGTGGGTCTGCTCCTTTTAGTATATAGGAGTGGGTTAAATAAGTATGACCAATTCGTGTTGGTGTAAAGAAATTTGATATACCAATACTATTGGTATATCAAACTGTGATCCGCCCATGGCGCAAGAATACGCATATATAACCATTCTCGCAACTGTGTGCTGTTGATTCTAGATCAATGATGAATTTCCACACATCAATCATTCGTGACGTACAACAATAAGTATAAAAGTATTAATAATCCCCGTTTTCTAAATGAATTTAATGTGGTACACAATTTCATCGCGATCATTTCTACATTCCGTCTCCCCTTCCCTCTCGTGCAAAACGGACAAACTACGCAGAAATTTGGAGTGAGAGAGAAAACGAATTTGTGCTGTATGAAAACCTTGAAACTGAACTTACACCAAGTAACCTACAAGAATATGGTTGGTCCTAATGGTACATGTACACTTTCCTTTGGATTTATCTACAGTGTTTGTATAATAAATGATACAAAGTTGCAATAGCTTGTAAACAATATACGGCAAATATTTTGGGAGCAAGGCACACATACTGTAACGTATTTAATGCTTTATTGTTGTTCTTCGTAGATGTTGTTTCTTAAAACTATAAAATCGATTACGAATTATTAAATATGACAATGACCAAAGGCCGCATCTCTCTCTCTCTCTCTCTCTCTCTCTCTCTCTCTCTCTCTCTCTCTCTCTCTCTCTCTCTCTCTCAACCCTTTATCACAACGTAGAGAAATGCTTTCCGCACAGTATGCTCTCAAATTAAGATGAAACCCTCTGAACCCTGCTTTTTCGGCTGTTTTTGAACCCAAATATAAAACCTTATATGACAATAAACCAAACGTCATACCTACCTTTGGCATTGGAATATCACCATCCCTTGACAGTACCAAAATTGATCTTTCAAAAAGTCAGAAAACGTCCGTCTCCAAAACACCTCCCTGGCTACTTCAACAACCAAAAGTACTTTTCACGTTACATGATGGAAAAAAATCGGAGACAAACTCTTCCATCTTCCACAACTCTTACCATGAACTCCTCACCCAATTTGAAAATTATACAAGAATATATACTGATAGATCAAATGATGAGGAAAAGGCTGCTGCAGCCTTCGTTAGTGGAAAACACACAACAAACGTTCGCTTGCCAAATGGTACATCAGTTTTCTCAGCCGAAATCAGAGCAATAGACCTTGCATTGCAATATATTGAAAGCAAGCGTATTTTAAATAGCATCATTTTCTCCGATTCACTATCAGTCATTACATAATAGAAAACTGGAGAATCCATTATTAGCCAATATTCTCCTCAAACATACTGAGCTGAGTACTCCCCACAATATAGTATACTGTTAGTTACCCAGTCATATTGGAATTAAAGGTACTGACAGAGCAGACCGCGCTGCTAAAATGGCCCTATCACTGGAACCATCTGATTTTAAAACACCGTATACTGATTTTAAACGTAGTATCAAAGAATGTTTACGTCAGAAATAGCAGACATCATGGAATGATGCCGTGAATAACAAACTTCATGCCATCAAGCCAACCCTAGGAGAATGGACTCCTTCCTACAGAGCCGTCCGTAGGGAGGAGGTAGTCATTGCAAGAATTCGAATTGGTCATACTTATTTAACCCACTCCTACATACTAAAAGGAGAGGACCCACCGGAGTGCGTATCTTTCAATGAACCATTCACCGTTAACCACTTTATGTTGGAGTGTTTTGACCTCCAACCTACGCGTAATCAATATTACAATGTGCATGACATTATTGAGCTCTTTGATACAGTTAGCATTTCTTATTTTACAGACTTCCTGAAGGAAGTAAATATTTATCATAAGCTATAGCTTGTATGCTATCACCTTAAACAGTTTTATGTGCTATATATACCGTTGTTAGATTTTAATTACCTTTCATCTGTTTTCGTTGTCATACATCATTTGCACTCCCCGTTGATCGGGAAACTTTATTTATTTATCACCGTTACCATTTTATCGTTTTACCTTCAACTGTTTGGTTTCGTATCGCTGGTCGATACGAAACCTTTTACCACTTTTAAATAATGAAAGATGTAACCTTTTGTATGGCGCTTAATGGCCTCATAGTGCTAGTGCGCCGTAAAAATTCAGTTAACCAACCATCTTTAACCTATAAAATCGATTATGAATAATTAAATATTACAATGACCAAAGGCCGCATATCTCTCTCTCTCTCTCTCTCTCTCTCTCTCTCTACCGTTGTAGCAAGACACGGGCGAAAATCCATGAAAAGTCGAGCGTACATGATTTTCGCAAAGTCAAACCAACCAAAGGAAGAGAGAGAGAGAGAGAGAGAGAGAGAGAGAGAGAGAGAGAGAGAGAGAGAGAGAGAGAGAGAGAGATTTGGATTTGTAACGTAGCTTTAAAAAAATTTTTGCATTCATATCGCTACGATGTATGCAGTGTGGCAGTTTATAGTGATGTCTAGCACTGGGGCATCAAGCCGCAGACACATAGCATGATGTCCCACCCAGCCACATTATCCTGACCCCAGTCCGACCAGTCCGAACATTAACCTCCTAATACTGAGGGCCTAGCGAGGTAGCTGTAAGTACAACTTTCATAAGTCTTTCTTATAGAGTGAGATAAAGAGGGAGAGAGAGAGATAGAGACCATTTTATGATCAGTAGTAATGTTAATTAAAGCATAATAATGACTTAGATCAACTGTAAATATATTAAATATTTTAATCACCTCTTGTTGGTTCGTCATTTTGCTTAGTTTATACACTACACTTACTTCCATCCGCCCGTACGTGAATGGCTGAGCTTTCAGTGTTTGTAGTGCTCTATATTCTCCATTAAAACCATCTTTCATGCTTAAATCCTAAGTGTTTATTATCTTGATTTAATCAATGTGAAGAAAAACATAAATTCAACAAAGAAAACAATCAACTTATCAATAAAAAGGTGGTTGTGAATAGACACGAAAGGCATGGAACTACATTTTGTACCGGACAGGTATGTGAGGAGTTCATTCACTCAGTCAATACACAGTTGCCTGTAGTAAATCTTTACTCCGTTCTGAGGGCAAATATGTGTATTTATATGCGATATAAATAAAATATATCATTGATATACCACTTGTTGCATAATTTTTTCATTAATAGGAAACTCGAAAACCTCGTATCCTTTTAATGAAAAATGTATACATCACGTGCTATATAATTGATACAGCGTAAAAACTATATATATATATATATATATATATATATATATATATATATATATATATATATATATATATATATATATCGTAACATGAGCTCGTGCGAGCTGTTATAAACGACTATAACTGATTTACAAACATAGATATAAAATGCATACATATGATAGCATACTATGAAAACTTTGACAGCAGGGAAACATTATCCATAAGTGAATGAAATTAATTGTCTCAGTACACAAGCAAAGCTAAGGTGACCACAACATAGTCATATAAAAATTATGATAATAAAAATGTTGCTAAACGTTAATATTGTTTTGTTGCCAATGATAAAAATGATCAATTCAGTTAATGTTTCAGCGTAGAATAACGATATTTCTGACAAAATGAGGGAGTGCATGGAATCATTATAGAATGCTCAACTTAGCACAAAATAAACGATTTAAAATGTATTGCTCGGAGACATCATTATTATTGTCTTCATGTTTATAATCAAACTTTGTTGGTTTCTCATTGCTAGTGATAATTAAGGTTTAATACCGTTGAGAATTGATACTATGATTAAAACCGCCGATCAATCAAAAATTGCAGCGACACAAGACAACAGTAAATTGCTCTGAAAATTCTGAGAAATCAGTCGGTGATCTATGCAATCTAGAACACCAAATGTCCGAAATAGGTCGTGACAGGTTTCAGGTGCTATATATAGCTAATCAGCTTGGTTCTAAAGAAACCAGAAAGAAAGATCAAGTACACGATGCAAACAGTCTAGAGACACAGACATTGACATATTGTCTCGATTATATGCATGGTACCTGATGATTACACTTATAGCCAAGAAAACCCCTATCCACCTAGTCGTAGTCACAATCTCTAGATTTTTGTTATTCCCAGCATTCCAAGACAATTCAGTCTGGAATACATTGCGCTCATGGATAAGTAATTTGACAGGAACCAATGGATGTTAATATTGAAAACATTCTGTATTTTGCACGTCATTTGTAAGAAATAATGATTTGATAAATAACATTCCTGACGAACAGGGTCTAATGCGTACTCCATCTGCCCTAAAGGCAACCAATTATGAGAAGTAATTCAAACAAATTCAGAGCATAGCTAAAATATGGCAGGGATTGCTTTAGCATAAACTATTTATTAAAGGTGAACAGCATACCATAACTTAAGACGTTTCCGGTGTCCGTGTTAACAGATTTAACCGACAGTGTCTCTGTTAACAGCACACAAGTAGCCAACATATTTGTATCTGACGACTTGAGAAAGGCTTTACATTTACTCAGCAGAGACAATATTGCACTACAAATTGAGCACAAGCAGAATATAACCAGTCCCTTGCTAACCGTTATGTGTCCTTTCAACGGCAGAACAATTGTTGTTAGATAATGTCAGAGTACAAACTATCAGCGAGTGATGAAATGACATCATACCCCTTCAAGAACAGCAACCTCTCTGTGCCTGTTGTGGCTGATGGCAATGGTCCATGTAACAGCTTGTAACATTACTGAGCTGACACTAATTCCGACAGATTAACTCCACTTCACCGAAATAAAAACCAGATTGTCGGCCTCATCGTTGCTGACAAAAGCCAACAGCACATCAACCATATACTAGCTCCCTCTCAACCAACTAGATCGATCACTTCAGGAGCTCCAATAAATGCATCTAAACATGGCCCCCCTTGAGACTCCGTGCAAGTGATGCGTTAATACCTTGAAGTCAACTCCATCACTTCATAATCTTCGTTGAATAATTCCAGGACACAAGTATTAACATTCGATACAGTAGCAAAACAAAAAGATTTCTTACCTGATTAAAGCACCAAGAATGATATTGTGTGTGTGTGTGTGTGTGTGTGTGTGTGTGTGTGATTTGGAATTTTACCGTAGATTTAACAATTTTTCAGTCATATCGCTACGATGTCTGCAGTGTGTCAGTTTATCATGATTTCTCACCCATGCGACAGAGGAATCTAGCTGTTTTGCAAACTTTACTTTTCTTATCTTAGTCTGCTTATCTCAGACAAGTCGTCTCAGTCAAGGTGTCCCCGCGCTTGGAACTACTTTTAAAAAAGAAACCTTTGTGGTCTTCTGCTATGCATGACGTAGTTGTTCGAAAATCAAACAACGACAAACAAATATATAACAAAACAACATAGTAACTTTAGGTCTCTCCATTTTTGAGAACACCCCATACAAAACATTGCGAGACAGACAGACACACACATACACACACGATGTTGAGTTTTTGGTATTATGTTAAATGTAGCTAAAGCTACTTAACTAGTTTTAAATACTTCGTGCGAAACAAATTATATACTGTTAGCTACATTTAATGAGGATGACCTCAAAATTGACTGTGCTACAGATAGGATCAAATTCTCAATACTGTGTGAAATGAACTATGATAGAAAACACTGATCTATGCATATAGCCTATAGACCTATACACTTCTTAGTCTTCCAATGCTCCTAACAACTTCAGAAAACTTAGTAACAGCCAGAAATGTATTATGTCAAACATGCTTTATTTTATTTTTCTAAGCATCTCCATTGCGCCCAAGCTGAATCAAAAATATACCTACAATATTTAATGACAAATAATGCACTTACCAGCCAGAAGAAATCATTTTGTAGTCAACACATTAATCCATAAGCAAATTCCACTGTAACACTTGCCATATTTCCAAGACAGAAAAATAAATTTTCAAAGAATCCGTGAACTTGAAAGTTTAGCACATGGTTATCCGCTGGGGTCTGTATTTAGAGGGTCTTTTATACACGGGGGCACTTTTACAATCAATATTAATTACAACACAAGTATGTCACAAACAGTTTCACCTCCTCTAAAGAAAAGGAGAGTTATATATGATAGTGACACGGATATCTAATTACCCGTGAATAACCCAAGCACGAACACTCATGCTACATGTATATACACTACAACAGTGCTGTGAGCCGAGTATAGTTTCATTATGTACAATATCATTTTCTAAATTGGAACTAATGAAAACGAAATATTTTCTTGTAATAAATATTAACTATTTATTGTTAATTTCATATAACATCCATATCTTAAATGTGATAATACCTAAAAACTATGAAACGTTTAATGTTGTTATTTTTATTTTTTATTTTTTTGGCCCACGCATAAAAACTGTGTACTTCGAATGACAAGTCACGCCACAGTCCTCATTAAAATCTTTGTATTAATGCACCACATGTAAACATTGGCGCGTGAACTATATTGCACAAGGGATGAATTCTTTTTTACTTTAAAGGATAATATTGGGTGAGAAAAATAATCTACGTTGGGGTTTGGACCGAGACAATGAAATCCCAGTCTTGGGGTTACATTATATGTCTCCCCACTCGGGCAAGCCTCGTGGGGAGTCAAATAATGTAACCCCTTGACTGGATTTCCTTAATTGGTCGAAACCCCAACATATATTCTATACGTCTAGCACTGGAGAATCATGCCGCAGACATATAGCATGATGTCCCACCCAGACATATTATCCTGACATCAGGCCGACCAGACCTAACACTAACCTTTTAATGCTGAGCGCCAAGCGAGGCAGCTGTTAGTACCATTTTTATAAGTCTTTGGTATGACTCGGCCGGGGATCGAACCCACTACCTCCCGCATCCGAGGCGGACGCTCTAACCACTAGGCCACCGGAACGGTCAATGATATTGTACATGACAGTCTGACATTAATGACAAGCATCCATTGGATCACATGGTAACAAAATACAAGAAAATCAAATTCTTCTTTCAATCAAAAGTATTTGCTAATGGATAAAGAGCCAATATCTTGTCCATAATTCATCATAATCATCATCATCGTCATCATCATCATCATCATCATCATCATCATCATCAATCTCTTAACCCAAGAGGTCGTTGAGGCACCACAGTTGACTTTACAACCAATTCTCTCCATCTTTCCCTGTTCTCTACTGCCCTTTGGGAATTTACAAATCCCATGCCTATCCACTCCTTAATGTTGTCTTCCCACCTCTTTTTATGTCTTCTGCCTCTTCGTCTGCACCATCGCACTGTGCCTTGCAAGATTGATTTTGCCAGTCCAGATGGTTTCGAGACATGACCGTATCTCTTCCGTTTCCGTTTTTTTTACAGTGGTCAAGAGGTCTTCATAGGATCTGATGGCTTGTTGCATCCTGTTGTGGACTTCTTTGTTGGTTACATGGTGAATGTATGAGATGCCCAAGATATTGCGGTAGCATCTCATTTCGAAGGTTTGAATCCTTCTTTGAAGATCTGATGTGAGCGTCAATATTTCACAAGCATACAGAAAGATGGATAAGACAATCAAGAGAATCAGCCTTGTTTTGAAACCAAAAGCAATGTTGGTATCCTTCCATATTGGCCTCAACCTTGTTATTGCTGTTGTTGTCTTGGCAATCCTGCAAAGTAGTTCTGGTTTGGAGCCCTCATCTGTGATAATTGATCCCAAGTACTTGAAGCTTGTGACTCTTTCCAGCTTCTGTCCACTGACCTTTATTTCTGCACTGATGCCGTTGCTGTTGTTTGTGCGCCGAAAAATCCAAACTGATGACAAACACCACCAATGTCTATAATTGCCTATTGGAAATATTATCTCATCAAAATGTGATTCCAAAATAAATTCCCAAACGTTATATCCATGTCTAAACCAGACGTCTCTTAATAAGACAGATACTGAGCTTACACTATAAGATACTTTATTGCATTATATCGGAAGAAATCCGTCATTTTGTAAATGTAAAAATCACAACATTTGCAACAGATAACATTAAAGCAATTGTCATTGCCCAGGTTATTAGTTGCGAGTCAGTGGACATCTCAGTCAAAAAGATCAAAGTGATAAAGAATATTCAGTTGCAATAGAAATAAAAGTAACGTCTCGTTCTTTTTTGATCTACAAGAGTACCTAAAACTATCCCAAATCAATATGTATATCACGTAAACGATTTCCTACAGCAGTGTATTGACCTGTATGACTGTGATATCGAATTCACAAATGAACACAATCTTCACCCAAACAATATTTTATTTATGGATTCCATAAACAACAAATACGATAGTTTTACTTACTGCGAAGATATGTGTTATCCCTTGTAGATTAGAAGATGTTTCGCTGATGATCGAAAAGAATTTGAAACTGATCTGACCCCAGTGGAGAATTTATACGACAGTGTAAGAGACACGAAGCGTGTTTAAATATTTAACAAAGGCATACACTTACTTTGTGCTTATATGCTTTTACAAAATTATCTCCAAAAGTATAGAAATATGATAGACGTCTTTGATGACTTGTACGTACATTATTCGAGAGAAGGGCATGTAACAATTATCGGTGACTTTATGCTAGCGCAATACAGAAGTCCTGAATAAACAGCCCCAATAGTAATGAATGTTGAGACTTTTTAGGCCGAAAGTGTATCTAAGCTATCAATATTTCACAAAACATCGTTGGACCGAAGTATTTGTACACCACTCAGACAACAATGTCCTACTTCATACCGAAATACAATATTATCTTGTTTATTGTATTTAATTGATGATGGGAGAGTTAACTAAAGCAGAAGAGAAAGTTGATGAAGGTTTGACTCGTGGTTATTGCAGTCGTGGAAGCGTCATTATGCTGGTTAAGGCATACATCCGGTTAGTTGGTTGGTTAGTTGAATTTTTACGGCGCACCAGCACTATGAGGCTATTTAGCGCCATACAAAAGGTTATATCTTTCATCGTTTAAAAGTGGTAAAAGGTTTCGTATCGCTGGTCGATCAACGGGGAGTGCAAATGATGTATGACAACGAAAACAGATGAAAGGTAATTAAAATCTAACAACGGTATATATAGCACATACATCTGTTCAAGGTGATAGCATACAAGCTATAGCTTATGATAAATATTTACTTCCTTCAGGAAGTCTGTAAAATAAGAAATGCTAACTGTATCAAAGAGCTCAATAATGTCATGCACATTGTAGTAATGATTACGCGTAGGTTGGAGGTCAAAACACTCCAACATAAAGTGCTTAACGGTGAATGGTTCATTGCAATATACGCACTCTGGTGGGTCTTCTCCTCTTAGTATGTAGGAGTGGGTTAAATAAGTATGACCAATTCGAATTCTTGCAATGACTACCTCCTCCCTACGGACGGCTCTGTAGGAAGGAGTCCATTCTCCTAGGGTTGGCTTGATGGCATGAAGTTTGTTATTCACGGCATCATTCCATGATGTCTGCTATTTCTGACGTAAACATTCTTTGATACTACGTTTAAAATCAGTATACGGTGTTTTAAAATCAGATGGTTCCAGTGATAGGGCCATTTTAGCAGCGCGGTCTGCTCTGTCAGTACCTTTAATTCCAATATGGCTGGGTAACCAACAGTATACTATATTGTGGGAAGTACTCAGCTCAGTATGTTTGAGGAGAATATTGGCTAATAATGGATTCTCTAGTTTTCTATTATGTAATGACTGAAGTACTGATAGTGAATCGGAGAAAATGATGCTGTTTAAAATATGCTTGCTTTCAATATATTGCAA
This sequence comes from Megalonaias nervosa, assembly GCA_016617855.1. Lineage (NCBI taxonomy): Eukaryota > Metazoa > Mollusca > Bivalvia > Unionida > Unionidae > Megalonaias > Megalonaias nervosa. The sequence goes on from JAECUM010090719.1 coordinate 43,363, forward strand.
TGCAAGGTCTATTGCTCTGATTTCGGCTGAGAAAATTGATGTACCGTTTGGCAAGCGAACTTTTGTTATGTGTTTTCCACTAACGAAGGCTGCAGCAGCCTTTTCCTCATCATTTGATCCATCAGTATATATTCTTGTATAATTTTCAAATTGGGTGAGGAGTTCATGGTAACAGGAGTGAAAGATAGAAGGGTTTGTCTCCGATTGTTTTCCATCGTGTAACGTGAAAAGTACTTTTGGTTGTTGAAGTAACCAGGAAGGTGTTTTGGAGACGGACGTTTTCTGAATTTTTGAAAGATCAATTTTGGTACTGTCAAGGCATGGTAATATTCTAATGCCAAAGGTAGGTATGACGTTTGGTTTATTGTCATATAAGGTTTTATATTTGGGTTCAAAAGCGGCCGCAAAAGCAGGGTTCAGAGGGTTTGAGCTTAATTTGAGAGTATACTGTGCGGAAAGCATTTCTCTACGTTGTGATAAAGAGGGTTCGCTAGCTTCAACGAGTAGGCTTTCACACGGGGATGTCTTAAATGCTCCCAGAGCAAGTCTTATTCCCTGATGATGAATTGGGTCAAGAATCTTCAAATAGGACTTCCTAGCTGAACCATAGACAACGCAACCATAGTCTAGTTTCGAGCGAATAAATGTTCTGTATAAACTGAGTATTACTTTCCTATCAGCACCCCAGTCAGTGTGCGCTACTACTTTAAGTAAATCTAGAGACTTCAAGCATTTAGCTTTAAAATTCTTCAGGTGTGGAATAAAAGTCAGTTTCCTGTCGAAGATAATACCTAAAAATTTTGTTTCCTCAACAACTGGAATAGGTGTTCCGTCCAGCGTGAGTTTAGGTCCATCATGATGTTCTCGTAACTGACATACATACATACAGTTTTTGATTTCGAGAATTTGAAACCGTTAGTATTGGCCCAATTTTGAATCTTGTTGATATTTTGCTGTAATTGTCTTTCAATTGTATGCATGTGCTTGGATCGGTAACATATTAAAAAGTCGTCAACATATAAGGAGCAATCCACACTTGGAGTCATACACTTGATGATGCTAATAATTTTTATGTTGAAAAGCGTCACCGATAAAATTCTGCCCTGGGGCACACCCATATCTTCATCGTGCATATCAGAGAGGGTGGAGCCCACTCGTACCTTGAATTCCCTGTCTGAGAGGAAGTTTGATATGAACGAGGGCAGTCGGCCTTTTAGACCCAAATCGTGTAGGTCATTTAGCATTCCGTACTTCCACCTTGTGTCATAGGCCTTTTCCAAATCAAAGAAAACCGCTACTAAGTGTTCTTGATGAAAGCGTCGCGAATAAATGTTTCCAGTCTAACCAGATGATCATTGGTACTACGACCATAACGAAAGCCACTTTGGAAAGGAGATATTAAATTGTTGCTTTCCAAATACCATACAAGCCGAGAATTGATCCTTCGTTCCATTGTTTTGCATACGCAGCTAGTTAAGGATAAAGGTATATAGTTGGTAGGATCTGCGCTCTCTTTTCCTGGTTTGGGGATTGGTATTACTGTTGCTTCCTTCCAGATTTTTGGTACATTGCCAGTAATCCATAAATCATTGAAGATTTCCAGAAGAACTGTTAAGGATGGTTCTGGAAGGTGTTTCAAAAACTGGTAATGAATATCGTCAGGCCCAGCGGATGTATCATGGGCCTTATTCAAAGATTCCATAAGCTCCGACAATGAAAACGGTTGGTTATAACTCTCTGAGTTATTCGATGTGAATTTCAACCGTGTTTTTTCTTTTGAGCTTTTAATCTTCGGAAAGCTTCTGAATAATTAGACGATGAGGAATTTTTGGAGAAACAATCAGCAAGTACATTAGCTATTTCATGTTTGGTATTGAAATTGTTGTTATTTATCTTCACATGTCGGAATGAATTGTATTTTCCCTTTCCATTTATTTTGCGGATCGTGTCCCAAACTTTCTTTATTGAGAAACGAGAGTTTAAAGTTGAAACATATTTTTTCCATGATGCTCGTTTACTTTCTTTAATGGTGCGGCGAGCTTTGGCCCGAACAATACGGTACTGAGTTAAATTTTCGTGCGTTGGACGATTATTAAATTTTTTCAGTGCTTCTCGGCGTTGTCTAATGGCTTCTTTACATTCTTTAGTGAACCACGGTTTTTGGGTTCTTTTACAATTCGGCGAGGACTTAGGAATAGATTCTTCGGCAATCTCAATTAAGACGGATGTAAATTGTCGAATAGGATCAATATCGTTTAGGACGGTATTCCTGTTAAGTCTAGCTGTACAAAGTGTTTCAAACTTCGTCCAGTCAGCTTTCTTTAAATTCCACTGTGGAATCGTGTCATCAATTGTAACGTTGGTGTTCTTAAGAGAGATTGGAAAGTGATCACTGCTGTGAAGGTCATCAGCGACCTTCCAATTATAATCCAAAAGTAGTGGAGGAGAACAAATTGTCAAGTCAATACATGTGTATGTACCAGTTCCTGGGTGCAAGTACGTCGGAGATTTGGTATTAAATAGACACAAGTCGTGTCTAGTAATAAAATCTTCAACCTTTTTGCCCCTGTCGCTTATGTAATTTGATCCCCATAAAATATTATGGGCATTAAAATCACTGAGTAAAACAAATGGTGCAGGAAGTTGTTGAACAAGCGTGTCTAATTCGTTTGGTAATAAGTTGGTGTTTGGTGGTATATAAATAGAACAAAAAGTAATCACTCGATGTAGAGTGACACTCACAGCAATGGCTTGCAAATTTGTGTTTAAAGGGATGACGCTATGTGGGGCTCTATTGTTCACAGCAATAGAAACCCCTCCGGAGGCCCTGTCAACGTTCTGTAAGTAGGTGTTAAACAGGTAGTAGTTTTTAAGTGTGATGTTGTCCGTATCTTTTAAAAAGGTTTCCTGAAGGCATAGTATTGCAGGATCATATTCGTTTAAAAGCAGGAGAATATCATTGTAATTGGCTTTAAGTCCTCGACAATTCCATTGTATGATCGTGTTCTTCATTGTAAGTTTAGATTGGAGATTTTGGAGCTAGGTTCGACTTTTCGCGGAGAGAATCTATATGGTTATTTCTACGGAGGAAGTACGGGGATGATTTTTTTGTTAGGTCTGGAGCTACTTTGAGAACATGGGGCAGTATCTTCTGCATCCATACTCTCAATGTCCCCAAACCTGTTATAGAGTTTGATGGGGTCTTCTGACCCCTTTTGCTGCCTATTTCCTTGTGATCTGTTTTTGTTCTTTGGTGATTTCTGTTGTTGAGTAATATTGAATGTTGTTTGGGTAGATGCCGTGGTTCTTTGTGCTTGGTAATGGGGGGGGTGTTAGTGCTTGATGTTGACTCGGGTGCATCTGTCTGCGTTTGAGCGTCTTTCGTTGCCTTGGGATTGTTCTTCACTACAGTGGAGAAGGATGGGCCAGGAAGAGATGTTTTTGCCTGTACAAGCTTTCGGGCCTCTGGATAGGGAATGTTAGCTGTATACTTTACCCTCTGTATTTCCTTCTCCTGTTTCCAGGTATCACAATCCTTGGAATTGGCGTGGTGCTCCTTTCCACAGTTCACACAATGCTTAGTGGCTTTACACTCAGATTCCTGGTGGGAATGATCTCCGCATCGGCCACATATTTGGTTGTTGTTGTTGTTATAGGGTTAAACGCCATTTTTCAGCACAAGATAGGCTATACATGGCGGCCAGTATTAATGTTGGAGGAAGAACCACCGACCCACGAGAAGTTACTGGCAGGCTTTCTCACGTACCCACGTTAGCCGAGCCTGGACTCGAACTCACGCAGACAGAGGTGAGATGGCAGTGATCCGTAACGGTCAGCGCTTTAGACCACTCGGCCACTCGGGGCCCCTGCCACATATTTGGCTTTTGGAGCATCGGTCTTCATGATGACCATATTTCTGACACTTATAACATCGAAGTGGATTTGGGATGTACACATCAACCTTCACTTGCAGAAAGCCAACTTTGACCACTCTGGGTACTGTTGGCTTGTTGAAGGTGAGTATAATGGTGTTGGTGTCCTGCAGGTTGCTGTTACGTTTAATACGTATTCTACGGACTGCAGTGACACCTTCGTTTTTCATCCCTTCAATGATATCCGTGTCGCTGACTCCAGCCAAGTCACGACAGCGAATCACGCCTTTGGACGAATTGAGCGTTGTGTGGGCGAACGAGGTCACTGGAATATCGAAAAATGTTGTCATTTTCTTGAGGTTTTCTGCTTGACCTCGTCGCTCACACTCGACAAGTAGGCAGCCCGATTTTAACTTTTTAACACCTTTTGGTGTTCCAATCAGTCCCATAATTGTTTTCTCGTTCACAAACGGAGAGAGTACATTAAGCGGTTTTGTGGCATCTTTAGACTGTATAACCATGAAGCGTGGAAATGAATCCACACCACATGGTTCGTCATCTGAGTCAGATCCAGTTTTGGTACGCTTGAGTTGATTTTTTTTGAAATATCCATGTTGGTGGATTTAAAATTCAGCACCCGTGCTCCCCGCCCACCAAAGAGCCCAACAAGGGGACACTTTTCAAGTGCCAGGGATACACAGATGTTATACTCAGTAGGTAAATTCACCTCCTGATTCATCCCATAAGACATACTCAGTCGGTAAAATTACCTCCCAATTGACCCGTTGAGCCACCGCTTCTAGGAAGTCTTCTAAGACTTGGAAAAGGGAAAGTTAAAGGGATAGAATGTAGGGGCAACGGTGGTATCAAGAGAGATACAACGAGAAGGATAAAGAAAGTGAGCGAGTAAATAAAGACCTCCTAGGGCTCGGCGTGACCAGCCGATTTGTCGAGACCGGGCCCATCCCGACCACCCGTCTAGAAGAAGTAGAGGCCAAAGTAGTGTATTGCATCGGAAAGCCTCTGCTCAACTACCAGGATCCTTTCCTCCTCCGACACGGGTCGCAACCCACGGCAAACAGGTTGCCTCTACTTAGTCGCCTCTTACGACACGTAGCGAGGCACGGCAGGCCAATTCTACAACCCCGGACCCGCAGGGGGAGAATCCCTGTTTGGTCTTCTCTGTGTTTAACTTCATGTGGCTGCTTTGCATGTTAGACGGTGTTATTTGATCCTAGTATTTTTAAGTGTTAGTGTTACAGCACTTGCCTTCTACTCACAGAATAGAAAATACAAGTCCAGTATTTGTTATAAGAAACGGTGTTTATTGTGCACGAGATTGGTAAATGGAGATAAATACATTTCTCCTGTTTCTTACACCCTGCAAATACAATAAAAATATATTTACTACTACTATAAATAACAATACCGTCATCAGTGCATTATTGTTCTGCATGTATGCATTCATTCAGTTTACAGTACATTCAATACGAATGACTTACTACCCTATATATTTATTAATTATCCATTTAGAGAGATAGTGGACCAAATAAACCTAAACACAAAACAATCAGTGTGTAGACCAAAAGTAGAGAGCAGACAGACAGACAGACACAGACAGACAAGCGATGGACAGAATGATAGGCTCAGTAGAGAATATGCAGGTTCATAACCTATTAAAGATACTAAACTACATCAACATACATTTCAGAGAAATATACAGAGTAGATATAAACAAAACTGTTACATTAACTATATTATAAATCTATTTACCTTATCATGTGGGATAAAGGTCAAGTTACATTTTCCTTGAAGCAAAAGAATCATCAAGCACTTTTTTGTTGATACCCTTCAGTCCGCCAAAGCATATTAGCTGGTTTGGAATTTAAGGTAACACCCTGGTGTTTCGAAATGTGTTTTGATGTGGGTTTCCCTTGTCCACCCATAAATGTTATAAGGTTTTGTGTGATAAAATAATAAATAGTAAATATAATTTTGTCAGGGTTGCTCTATGTTTTGTTCATGAAATTCTTGAGTTTTATTATCCCAAAGGAAGCTTGGTGAGGTTATACTCCCTTCCCTTTGCCTGTGCTGGCAGTGGGCCTGGTTTCTATACTCTCCTGCTTGGAACTTAGGATAGTACTACCCACCCCCACCCCCCTTGGAACTATTAAGTCCCAGGGTTGGTTTCCTCTCCTTGGATCCCAATCAAATAGTTTTCAGAAGTGACTTCGCCAGAGTCAGTTTTTGTCCGTGTGTGGTGCTATTTGGTGAGTGCTTCTATTGTATAGTTCCGCTTTAGTTGTTCGGACAGCTTTAACTAGATCAAATTGATTATAGTTGTTTTCCTTATCTAATCCTAATTGTAAAGATAGAATTTTGAATATTTGTTATAAAGAAAAAAAATAAATTTAAATATTGAAATAAATAAGGTGTCTATGTGTTTTGTATTTGTGTTTTGTGCGTGTGTGTTTTGCGTTTTTTTATTATGTGTTCCAGTTGTTCTGTATGCCTTAGCATACTGTTGTCCAATTATGTGTTAGGGTCCATTGCACCTTGGCGCTAATTTTAGTTTAAGTTTAAACATCAAAGTTATTTGATAATTAATTTGAGTCGAGCTTTGTTTTGGAGATTGTTCAAAGTTTTAGCAATTTTGGGAATAATTTTGTAAGTAAATTAAAATTATTCTATGAGTAACAGTTCCCCACTGGTCCTGGTCTGTACTTGTTTTCCCAGCTCTTTTAGTTATCTACAATGCAATTTCTTCTGTGAACTCGTTTTAAGAGCTGGGAACGTAGTCCCTTATAACAAAACATACCATGGAGTTTTCATGTTGGAGAGGTTCTCAGCTCCCCACATACTCCCATAATCAGTCAGGATAGTCATTATCCCTTGGACATAGTCACTAGGATTATTCTCTCCAAAAGCCCTGGGGGCACTTTCCATCCCAGGATTCTTTGTTTGATGAACTATTTCTCGACAAAGTAAAATTGTGCAATCAGTTCCTTCCATAATGAAGGTAGAAATCCAAAGTGGTATGGGTAATTTTGAAGAGTAATTCTTTAATGTAATTAAATTTAGATTCCAAATTGGTCTCGGTAGTAGTATATTTAAATCTTAAATGCAATTAAATTTAGATTCAAAAGTGGTCTTGGTAGTAATAGATTTGAGTAATATAATTATTCGAATCAGTATGCGTTATTTAAGACACTATCAATGTTGCCCATTATTTTGAATCAAAATCCATTTATAATTGTAGTTCAATATCACACTATTTCCCTCTAGTTGGTCAAGCAAAGGTAAATCCATCATGTAATCTGTAAGAACGTGTGTGTTTAGGTCAACGTCCGGTGTTGTTTCGTATATCCCCATATATTAGTTCTTGTATTACTATGCGTTGTCTTTTTGTCTTTCTCAAAAAACTCTATAAATCTGTATATTTATAATCTGTTTCCTGTGTACTTATTCTAGTTGAGTTCTATAGTCTTTTTTTTTTCCATTTTCTTCTTTGAGTTATACGGGTTCGTGTTGTTTGTGTTATACAGTGGAGAAGTACTAGTTGGTGAATTTTCCACACGGCTGGCTGAAGGTGTATTGTAGCTCTATGTATTTGAAGAGGTTAATCACTTTATATTAAATCCTTCATTCCATTTCATTTTCTATTATGTTGTCCATAAAAATAAACTATGTAATGTGTGTATTCCATATTCCGTATTAATCCTTGTCCATAAATCGTGGTCCTTTTTACGTGCATCCCCTGGGTTAACTAAACGTGTTCCTGGTTGGGTTCCGTTAAGAGTCGAGGTATTTGCAGGTTATACTTCTTGCGAAGTACTGTTTTGCAGATTTAAATATGTATTGTCTCCATATTCATGGATCCAAGTCCATATATTTGTATAGCTCCTGTATATAGTAAGTCCATATCCTTGAATCAAGTCCATATTCGTTCCAAATCTTACTTTAAGTAGTACATATTAGTCCGTGTCCATGAATCGTGGTCCATATCGTTTCCTACGCTGAATCCATTTTATAAGTATTGTGGTTTGTTTTACAGGTTTTGTAGGTTTCCTCTCCGAAGGAGTGCCAAGTGATTCAGTGCCTGCCCACTGTGTACCCTGCGTTGCTTGGCGGGAGCGCTGTTCTTGGCGCTCTTACTTCCCGCGGCCGGCTTGGGCAGCACTTTTCTTACTGCAATCCCACAACCAGCACCCTTCAGAAGCTCCAATGTTTATACAGACAAGTAGCAAACTAACCAATCAGAAAGTTACTTACCACTTGTCATATAACAGAACAACTGAGCATGAGCAATACTCAGGGTAGCTTCATTACTCAGAGTGAACAAAACTGAATAGGTACTCCAGGTTCAAGGTTGCCTGATTGGCTAAATATGTGAAAAATGAAAATAACACAATAATTGCAACTGATGACTTTATTTCACTCATCAATGAACATTAATTACATAAAATAATAAAATACCCACTTCTGCCTAACTAAAACATGAGTATATAAAATTTTAAATATATGATCCTGCTACATTAGCTCTTGGCCAGGTTATAAGCTTGCGAGCCGAAAAGACATTTCAATCGTTAATACCATAATTAAAAGACCAACATCTATGTTTAATGTAAATAATTAAATCATGTATTTAGCTCTGATAAATAGTTAATCAATTGAATTGATTAGTTTTCCTTATCAAATTATCAAGAATGGTTCAAGCTCACGCCCGCAGACCATGGGAGAAATTCCAGTGTCCCATTATAACTAAAACAAATATTCAACAAAACAAGTCTTATTTTCATGCTGATTGTAAAATAATTCATGTTGAATATATTTATCAGTAATGACACTATTTTAAAAGTGCCTAATTCGAAAATGCACTGGTTATAATAATTTTGTAACTGTATGCCTTTGTCAGTCACTTCGTCAATAAACAGCGGTGTACTTTATTACTTATGGATGGAAGGTATGTATAAATATCTGAACACATCATCATTTATAGAGAATGGTCGTGTTTTGCGCCAGTGGCACAAAGACCAACGCTGCAATCAATCCAAAACCGAATAATCATCTTTAATACCAGCCATCCCTCGAATTTGATGACTGAGCATCATGCTGACACCCTCAAATATGCCTTTCGTCTGCAGTGTTGTTGTTTTCAGAGTGAATATCACAATTAAGTTATACAGATATTACAAGAACACTGATCATTTGAATACATTACGTATAATGGGTGTGTATTTATTCAACAGGTATCCTCGAATTTTGTTGATATTTCTGTTTTGGGTTGCTGGATGCGTATATACTTTTAGATTGATTTAAAAAGTAACACATTTCTTCCTTTACAAATTTATTTTAATAGGGTTTTTAGAATATTACGTTTAAAATTTATTTTTAGGGTTTGGTGAGGATATAATTTTGCCAGCATCAACGCCTCGTCTCAATCAGCAGACATGCGTCTATGAAGTGTTTAAATAATGTTAAAGAGCGTCAAAGTCCATCAGTTAGCCTCGTTTATTCATTCCCATTTTATATGGTAACTCCCCACCGTCAATGATTTGGGAGGAATGAAATATTCTGGTGTATTTGATATTGGACTAGGATCAGTAGATATCAGATTCCTAGGCTGGTTTAGGAAAAATAAAGTCATTAATATCATATTTCACTTAATTTATTTCTTATTTTCCTTGCTGACCACATTGACATTGGTGATACATGCCATTGCTTGGGGTTCTTGAGTCCTGCTGATGCGCTTGGTCACAGTTCACTTCCTCATACGTCACTTCCGGGTTATGGTCTTTCCAGCCGATTGATCTAATCTGCCCAGCTCCATCCTCTAGATCAAAGTGCGCATGATAGCCATAATTGTTGAGGTAACCATTGCGACTGTCCTGGCTGCACCAGCTGAGGTTAGGGTACTCATTAGGACATAAGTTGGTCACCATGAAAACATGGGACTGGCCTGCCGCGACGGAGCCACCTTGCCCAGGTACAAAGCCACCTACAAGCAAATAAAACAATTAGAGTTAATCTTGCCTGATCAGAGCACTTAATGGACAAAAATGTCTTGTAATGCAGTCACATTTTCCTATACAGAGATCTAAAAATTTGGATGTGTCATATAGGTTGCTAGTTTAGGTTTAGAATAAATTTCTTTTGTCTCAGTTTGGGCCACAATATGTAGCCAGTCCGCATGGGACGATGTGTATTTGAATTGTTATGATCTTAGTCGGAGTAGAACAGGTTAATGTCTTCATATGTAAAGAAGTGAAAATATTCGGCTTTTACCAATCTCCAGAGTCGTCAAACTTCGAATTTGCAACGTTTCATCTTATACATTAGTTTTTCTTGTCGAATTGAGGTATTCTCTATAGAAGATCGAAAACTTCTTTTAACTTGTTTTGAATGAGTGCAAAGAATTCTGATTTATCTACTTGAAAGGCCATCGATTGCAAGCCCTTCAGTTGTATTATCTGATTAATTCAGATATTTTACGTTCTGTTGATTCGGAATACTTAGAAATTCCAATGTTCGAAGTGTTTGTATGCATGGGCAGATTGCTGGGAGGGTCTATGGGTAAATGAAAGGATAGTAGGTTGGCTTGATGAAAAAAAAAATTCATGAATGCACCAAGGGTATGCACATTCTAGTGGATGACTGAATAGATCGAATTCAAGCTGTATTGAGTGCATGTTTGGATATATATAGGTGTTTATGTACAAACATACCAGTTGTGGTCAGTTTAATGCATTTTCCACACATTTGTCCACACCAAGCTTTGCTCGGATTACCGTCAAACACATTCTGACTGGCAGCTGCCACAAACCCGGAGTGATTCCAGTCAAACTGGCTATCGCCATTTGCCGGACCACATCCGCACGCCCCCTTGTGGCCGTCAATGTACCAGGTCGTGCTGGCACACATTTTTCCATTGTACATTCTTGGACTTCCTGTACATTTCTGCTCTGCCTTGCAGCCTGTTTAAAAAAAGTTATAAAAAATATATTAAATTAGTAGAGATTCAGTTTTTTCATCTTACCATGTGCACTAGCTTTAAATTATAAGCACATCTAAATTTCGCGACGGATCTATATTAGTACTGGGGATTTTGGCTATATCAGCTTGTTTGATAAGAAGTGCGAATTAAAGGAGCTGACCTTTGAAAATCAGCTGAATATTCTTTGAGAAAATTGGGAAGTCTAGCTCATCACGGTCCCATGGTTTTAAAATAAATAACAAGAAAGAGCAAGACCAAATTGTTTGGTAAAATTGAAAATAAAGTTTATTTTCCTCAAATACAAAGTGAAAGATTTTAAAAAAAAAAACAACAATAACTTAGCGTGGTGAACGAAATCCTAAATGTTCTATTAATTCCAATAGTTTCGAGTACTCCGAATGAGTTCTAGAGGTAATCCGGATGATACTCATTAATTTACTGATGTGCCAACAATGCAGAAGAAATCACTATGATAGAAATCCAAAATGTCTTTAAATGAACTGACAGTAATCCCGTGACAGCTATGAATCCAATAGTCACTGAATAATTCACATAATTCCGTAAAGCTATTATATATCCAAATAGTCCTTAAAGAAATGTGTGTGCACTATCATTCCATCGAATGCTTAAATTAAATAAATGAATTAATGCTCTCAATCGAACTCTTCCAAGACTGATGATACTAAAAAGAATGCCGAATTCTAAGTATTAATTCTCTTTTATAGAATGCTCCCATGCAATAGAGATAATAAAATACGAGACTTTGAATTATGTCCGCATTTCGAAATCACTTTACAAATAAATGGGTCACGTAGTTTACACTAGCTAATCTGGAATTAGGTCAGTCAGACATTTCAGAACTCATGTCATGAAATTAAGGACGTGATGTTTACTTGGATTTAATAGTACTCAGCCTTGAAATCCATGAATAAATCGATTTATTCACTATATATAACTCATCTTTAAAGTGTAAACTAAGATCATAGGGTATTACTATTCAAATGTCTTTAACTAAATGACTCTTACAAATTCTACTATTATGAAAATAGTGCACATAATATAGACATGCATAGCAATATTTACTCAAAAGAAAATAAAAGGAAAGAAATGACGAAACAAACTCTTCAAATCTATATCAATTGATCTAGCGAGCAAGTTGCATATTTGAGTCTACATTCTTGTTTTTATCGTTGTACATGTTAAATAAAATGATCGAATTCAGTCTGATCCAATAACATCCATATTCATACAACTTATTGCATATGAAAATTAGACTGAAATAACATAATTTATTGCTAAAAAGTACAAGCTTACATATCTAATAGCGTCACACACTTCAATCTCCTCTTCAAATCTCGGCGAAATGAAATAACGTTTTGAACGTGATTTCGGAATGTCAAAAACGTGAAAGCATTATGAATCTTTGATGGAATTTTTGGCGCAAGTTTAGTAAAAGGAAATTCTCTGTTTAGCTCATCCTTGAAAATTAAAGTTGAGAATATTTTTGCCAAAAATAGGTCATCACGATCGAGCCTCCGTAATGATGGTGTGTAATGTGCCCATTATGTAATTTGGTAAAGAAGACACACACACACACACACACACACACACACACACACACACACATATATATATATATATATATATGTTGCAAAAAACAAAGTTAGATTTACCCTTCTATACAAAATTAATAATATTACTGATTTGAACAAAATTACAAGCCAAACTGTTGGTCAGTTATTGTGGGAATAAATAAAATGTTTAATTCTTCAAGTGCCATTGATATACCTTACATAAAACAGACTTACTGGAGTTGAAAGTTTTAACTGTTGGAAACAAATCAGGTCATTTCTCGCTACGATTTCATTGCATATATTAGAATTGAAGAACCATAGAGCTATAATGCGTACATCAATACCCAGCACATAAAAACAAAATGGAATTATGACACGTTCTGAGATAAGTGAGGATTAAGCAAGAAAGTAGAGTTACAATGTCCAGTCTGCCTAAATGCGCGTCATGAATTGCATCTAAAACCTATTTAAATTGTGTGACAATATTTGTATGAGGGGCGATTATTTCATACATTCTTTTTATTTTGATTCATATCTATCAATTTAAAAAAATATGATCAGTTGTATTTCTTAAAATCGCAGTTTGGATTAGAAGTATATTATCTTGGAAATTTTAATAATAAGAAATCTATTTCGCATAGATATAGAGGATCCCATGTGGAAAAGGATCTAATATTAAAGTGTATGAAAGGAGTTGAAAAATCTCCAGCTTTTGAAAGCCTTTGCTAAAAGAACACAGCAAATACCCAATTGAGATTATGTTCATCACAACTTTCATTTTAGTAGAGAAAGTCTAGATAAAGAAAAGAACAAATGATTTTCGTCATTTAATTTAATTCGACTCAATCGATGCAAATGTCACTTCTTGTTTGTTAACAAAATAATTTCAGTTACTAGTTGTAATATTGCACATTTCGATAGAGAAGACATCTTATTTCTGGATCAAACCTTGGAATCTAAATAATCTCCATTTAGAGAGAGTTGCTTGCATTATTATCTAATATGCAGATAAAATTTCATTTCCAGTAATTTTATCCAGTAGTCTGAATATGAATTCTCCATTTATGCTTTTCTGATTTACCAGTTTATGAACAAACATTTCTCAATCGGAATTTCAAAAGAAATTTGAATGCTGTTGTTTCAAATGATGAAAAGTCTTTTCAAACCTCTCTCTTTATGGTGGTGAGTACTAAGATCGATAAAAAGGAGCTAGATTTTGCAAATCCAGCAGTGCTACCATTCATTCTCCGTACCAATTTCAGACAAATGAAATTGTTCCTTTAAAATGTGTCGGGGTTTGTGCGAGGCAAGTACGACTATTCAGTTTCTAATACACGTGTAAAAATCAACAGAACACTATTTCTCGCAATTTTTCGGACAGATAAAACTTTCAACTTCTGTAAGCCTGTTTTTGCAGGTTGTATTTATTCCATTTGACATTCGAAAGAATTCACTACTCATGAAATGTTTAATCGGTGCTAAGAGAAAGCAAATTGTTTTAGACAAAAGTAAATCTAGCTCACCACATTTGATTTAGGGTGACGGTTCACCGAGGATAGAACGATCTTCTTTCGTGGAAAGGAGAAGTCATAGTGATCTCGAGCGGAGCAGACGACAACAGCCCAATCGTTATGATATGGGCCTATTAGCCACTCTTTCCTTTCTATATTTATATTTGTTCTCCTCTGCCTTTTAACCTTTTAATTCTTTCTTATATGTCTTTTGGATGATGACTAGAAAGTATCATTTGGGGGTTTCTTTTAGTTTTGTTGCTTAATGCTCTGACCAACATATTTAAAAAGCCATACGTATTTCTTTGCTTCATGACAAATGAAACGGATCACACCAGTCCACTTGTGTCGACACTTTGTTAAAAAAAAATTCAAAGTTTATATAGAAAACTAAAGGAGCACAATATGTACATCGGAAATCATTGATGAATTAGTCGGTAAAGGTACTGGATAGCTTCGTATTTTTGACACATCCCTAATTTTTAAAATAGAAGGCATGAACCTAATTATTATAAGCCTAGCATTTATAATTCACACAGAAGCTAAATCTGTAATGTGGCTTAGAGTTACTTTGAGTTAGGCTTGAAAATGGGTCGGCTTGTTTGGTGACTGCCTGTCACAGTTAGACTAGCACTGGAGATCAAATGCGTAACTTGGGCTGCAAATGGACAGCCGACTTGACTTAGGTATTTACGTATGTCTGCTACAGAGGTAAATATCTAAAAATCGAGCTTGTTGATGGGTGATGAAAAGTATGCTGATTTGTTATAGCACTAGTGAACTTTATTCATGGATAAGGCACATACTGATTCTTTTAACCGCCCTGTCAGAGAATAATAGTCAAAATAGGTCTTTGCTGTCAAAAATGAATGTAAAAAAGAGGGGTTGGTGGCAGTGTTGGTTTAGTACAAAAGTCACCAGTTGTATAAGGAATTAACCTGATTGCCGCAGTCAAAATCTCCAGTTCATGCTTTCAACAAAAATCATTAGTTTGTTTTTATTTGTATCTTCAGCGTAAAATTATTCTCATTTTTCTGCAATAGGTAATTTTCGGATGAACATTCACCAGATAAACTGTCCAGCGAGACCGTAATACATGGAAACCTGTACGAGAGGACGTCGTAAGCCACGGGAGACAATCCAATAAGCTGCTGTCTACGTTATAATAAAGGAATGTAGTAGATTGTGTCCCGTTGCTGACTTCGCTGGCGCTACTGTGCAAATCAAAAATCTAGAGAGGTGGCAAATTAGTTTCTTTAGACACTGAGAAATACATTGAGACTTTATAGCATGGGGATTCCAGTTCCCTAGAAAATTTAAAAAACTGTTCTGTAGTTGTTATTAGGTCATTTTTAGAAAACAAGTGAGACCTTAAAATCTACATGGGATACTATTGGCTTAAGAATATGAAACTAGTAACAAGATTTTCTATAAAAACTACTCTGTATGTGTTTGAGTTTGTTGTTTTTTAAAATGATTTTCATTTAAAAGAAATTCAATATTAAAATATTTTCACAACTTTTTGGAAATAATAATACTAATACTAATACTACTAATAATAATAATAAAGTCTCACAGTAAATCACTCTGCTGGTTCATATTTATATCATTAAAAATTTACCAAGCCATCCTAACAAGAATTTAGACTGGTTAAAATCGTATCATGTGACTTTTAGTTATAAGTGCATAAGACTTGGCAGTGACAATATGGCACCACGACATAGTTGTCAACGAATTCATAACACCAGAGTAGAACTACTTATCTATTCTGTCTATTGTTTGCTTTGAAAATTATTTGTACATAATGGTCAAATTATAGTGCTGGTACTTTTTTCTTGAAATCAGTCATTATTTCGATAAATATTTGTAAAGACTAAGAATTGAACTTCATATTTTACAGGATTCATAAAGCGTGAAAATCAATTACACGTAATATATTCGTGTCCTTAATTCGTTACTGCTGTTCATGTGTGTATAATCAATTGCATGACTTCAAGAATTAAGTCAAATATGAAGTTCAATTCTTCAATGCTGTTTACGACATCTTTTGCAACGTAATGAAGACAAGACAAATATAATATTTAAAAGAATAAATAAGCAATAATGATGCTACTACTACTACTACTAGAATAAAATAAAATAAATAAATAAATAAATAATACCGAGAGGTACAATTTTCAAATTGGATCTACACTAAAAATTACTTTTACTAGTGTGTTATTGTCAATTTCTCACCAGAAAGCAACAGGATACCGAAAATTGCCAACAGGAACATTGTGAATTATCTAATCTCCAGTTCGACCGGCTTTGAAGTGGTGTCTGGGGGTATTTTGATAAGACAATAGGGTCTATTTATAACAGAGATAATTGTATTCGTGCCTTAACTGTTGTAATCAAATCATTGCAAATGCACACCCACACGCTTTGTGACACAAAGAAAACTAGAAATAAACATGTTTTAATCAGCACCTGAAACTTGATTAAATAGTTCAAACCAACTGGCATTAAAACAAATACGACTCAAACCGGCTGAAAACGGTCTGATTATCGTAGACTACAAATTTATCATAAAGGCGATCACGATTTTGTCGACTAAAATTACTTATCTGTCTTCCTCCACTGCTACAAGTTCCTTTGTTCTTGAACAAACTGCCATCACGTGATACTCGCCAGTCCACCCAATTATGCTATGATGGACCCTCATTAATTGCTTTAAATGACCACACCTTGGCTCTCTACACTACATTGTGCACTAGACTAAACGACCTGGGAAAACATTCATCATTCCTTGTATGTAAACGGAAGCGAAAAAAGAAGCGTTATTTCAAAGCTGGCCGGCGTAGAACAGGAAGAAGAATTTCAGCTACCTCCCTTTCGCCCTTTCCGGCACAGAAATTTAAAAATTCGGCCGTTAATTTAGATAACCTAATTCAAATCCCTATTAAATCGTCAACCTTTGTGTCAACTATCCAAGAGATATCACTGCGCATCGCATTATACAATGCCCAATCAATAGGACCACCGGAAAAGCGCACAGAAATAGTTAATTTTATCAACGATCAGAATATCGATGTCTTTTTCCTGACAGAAACATGGCTAAAAACATCAGGCGATGAACCCAAGTGCGCGGATCTAACACCCACCGGTTATTCCATCAAGTCGTTTCCCCGCCACTCTCGCGGAGGTGGAATTGCTGTCATCGCAAAGAACTCCATTATCAACCGTCTTAACCACACTACAACCTTCAGTTTCTACCACACATCGTTTGAACTAGTCCAAACCACACACACTGGAATAAAGGTCAGTCCATTTTTCTGTCTCAACCGCCCTCCTCCTAGTAGAAAAAAACAAGCTGACTGAATCACTCTTTTGGGAGCAGTTTCCGAATCTCCTGGAGTATGGAAATTCGATAGATGGCAACCTGATTATTCTTGGAGATTTCAGCTTTCACTTTGACTGTCCTGGAAACCTATACACATCAAAACTACTAGATTCCATTCACGTTTTCAACCTCAAACAGTCAGTTAGCCGACCCACCCATAAACATGGTCACATTTTAGACTGGATTCTTTATAGACCTGATGATAATATTATACAGTCCTCCCTGGTGTCCCACGAACTTGCATCAGATCACCTCTGCATTATATACCATCTTGACGTATCAGTCCCTAACCCTCCACCTTTATTTGCTACTAAGAGAAACCTCCGTATGATAAACAGAATCCAACTAATGCATGACATCCAAGCAAACCTAACAACTAGCATACCTCCTACAGCGGAACAACTCGATAACTGCCTGCGTTCATTGCTTGACAAACATGCCCCAGCAACCAAGTACAGAGTATCAATTCGAAAGTGTTCTCCGTGGTATAGCAGTGTTAGGGACCAGCTTCGCACTGCTAAAAGAGACCGCCGTAAAGCTGAGAGGCTTTGGCTTTCCACCAGACTCACTATTCATAAGCAAATCTATGAAGCCGCTAAGAAGAATGTCACAAACATAGTCGATGCAGCTAAATCAGACCACTACAGTACTAAGATCACGGAAAGTTCCAGCTGCAAAGAGCTATTTGAGATTACTAACAAGCTAATGTCAAGGAACAAATGTACACCACTTCCAACTACCTTCTCTCTAGTCGACCTTCCGGACCTGTTTGCAAATTTCTTCTGTGACAAAGTATAAACCATCAGAGATAAACTTGACAACACAATTTCAGTTGACTCGTCGTCACCATTCAGTTGCGATACAGAAATTCAGCGGCAACGTTAGCAGCATTTGAACCTGTCTATGGATTTAGTACGTACAATCGTGATGAAGAGTACACCAAAGTCATGTGAACTTGATCCGATTCCGACTTCAGTGCTTGAGTGCTTGGATCCAATATTGCCTTCACTAACTGATGTTATTAATACCTCTCTCTCATCCGGGGAATTCCCATCATTTTTCAAAACTACCATTGCAAAGCCTCCGCTGAAGAAACCAACACTCGACCATAATGATTTAAAGAACTACCGCCCAGTGTCTAATCTCCCATTCATGTAAAAAATCTTAGAAAATGTTGTTCTATCCCAACTTGTATCTCATCTGAATTCAAACAGTCTTTTTAGCAATGTACAGTCTGCATATCGCCCTTGCCACAGTACTGAAACTACTCTTCTGAAAGTAGTTAATGACCTTCTCTCTGCTTTGGATAGCGGAAAGATTACAGTCCTCACTCTACTCGATTTGTCTGCAGCATTTGACACAATAGACCATGATATATTACTTCACCGTCTCCAGCATGTATTTGGCATTCACGATACAGCCTTACTATGGTTCAAGTCCTACTTGGTCGACAGGACACAAATTCTGTCCGCAAATGGAAAACACTCCAGCCCAGTTGATCTATGTTGTGGTGTTCCACAGGGGTCTGTTCTTGGACCTGTTCTCTTCATTCTATACACTCAGCCACTCTCAAGTGTCATAGATCATCACCTAGTGTCTCACAAATTGTATGCTGATGACACCCAAATATACAAATCTAGCCACCCAACTGAAGTTGAAGCTACCATCCAAGGTGTAGAGAGGTGCATTTCCGATGTGAAATCGTGGATGACATGTAACAAGCTGCAGAAGAATGATGATAAAACTGAAGCCATTCTGATCACAACACAAAGACTGTCTTATTCACATCCTTTACCTCAGACAATAAATATCAGCAACAGCAACATTAAATTCACACAGTCAGTACGAAACCTAGGTGTTACTCTCGACAGTACGCTATCATTGCACCAACATGTCATGAACATATGCAAGGCTGCATATCTTGAGCTGAGACGCATCAGCTCCATTCGCAAGTATCTTTCGGTTGATGCCACTAAAACACTTGTGTGTTCCTTAGTACTTTCAAGACTGGACTATTGTAACTCAATTATGTCTGGTTCGTCTCAAGATCTTCTCCAGAAACTTCAAAAAGTTCAAAACATAGCTTCTCGGATCAGCCTTAGAGTACCACGATCAGAGCACGCCTCCCCCTGCTCTGTACCCTATACTGGCTATCCATTCGATCCAGAATAAAACACAAAATTTGTTCTCTGTGCTACGTTTCACTGACGGGCTCCAGTCCAACATACCTATCTGACCTCACCCATGTGTACACACCAGCAAGATACTTACACTCCTCTTCTGACACTCATATTCTCATTATTCCCACTATGAAAATGAAATCATATGGACAACATTCTTTTGCATACCAGGGCCCAGCAACGTGGAACGAATTGCCCACTGAACTTAGACACAAAGACACAGTGATCTCATTCAAGAGCGCTCTTAAAACTCACCTATTTCAACTACAAGAACAGACTTAAAGACCTAATAATGTTTCCTTACCTAAAGTATTTACAGCATGTTTTCTGTTTTCTAATTTCGTGGTGTTTGTTTTTATTTTCGTAATCATATAATTATATATGTTTTTTAAGTGTTGTCAAATGTTGTAAACCGCTTAGAGCTTCTAAAGATTAGGCGCTATACAAAGTCCTCATTATTATTATTATCTACGACCGTCTGTAAATTAAGGACAGAGAGGAATGCAACATTTCTGCTATCTCGAGATTTAAAAGTAGATTCCAATCTTAAAACAAAATGACGTTAATTGATTGATCGCGCTTTAGGCATTTCAGGTCTACATGTTGCGTTGCCAGAGATTATTTAATACATCAAATGCAAGTTACTTTTGTCTCCGTTTTATTGTATGCCAAATTAAAGTACACGTGCTCTAACTCTAGCGCTAATTGATAACGACCTGCATTTGACAATTATTGCATGACTTTAATTCATCATTAAAATTTTCAAAGGTAATATAAATGTTCAAATCTTCTACTACTGAAAAATGATTAATCAAGTAAAGACATTTTGATTATGTGCATGTTGTTGAGACCAAATTTTGACATGGACCGGGAGGGCAAGAAAGTATGCATTATGTATAAGCTGAAAATTAAATTTAATCCACCAAGTGAAACATTGTTACCTACCCCAGAGACATGTATGTGCTATAATTTTGTACGGGTTCCCTGACAGATTGTCTCGACCCGTTGTGTTTGCAACTACAGATCTCCGTCGTGAGCTGTAACGTTGTCCACCAATAGCTGAGTACAAATGCACAGTGTCTCTTTGAAAGTTAAAGAGTGTCCAGCCAAGTGGTGAGTATTTACTTTTTAAAAGCATTTTGAGGAAAAAATCACAAAGTTAGGATCTGAAAAATCGGCATAAACAACAAATAGTTCGACCTACTTGTACTGTCTAGAAGTTTTGACCGTATCAGTTTCTATTAAACCTGCTTGGTCGTGCCGGTACCTGTGTTTGACTGTGCTAATGTCAGTGGACATGTTTACACCTTAAATACTGTTGTCAAGATTGTGAAAAACTGCCCCCCCCCCCCCGGTATCCGATGTATTAATCTTCTCCATTACAACGCACTGGCGCATGAATCCGCCTTCGTGACAGACTTGCTGAAGCAACACAGTGTACAAATTTTGCCACATCCTCCCTACAGCCTTGATTTAGCTCCAAGAGTGTACTGGTTGAATCATGTTATCTAAGATTCACATGCACACAATGTATACTTATATACATGCACCAGCAGAAATATGGTATTGGCATAAATAATATCAAATGAAGACCAGGAGAAGAGGGAAGACAGAGCAAAAGAAAACTTGTATGTATAAAATATAGGGGACGTAATATTGATATCAATACCGTCTTTAAAACATTTGTACATGATGATATTTTGCATGGTCGGAGTTCCCTCGTTGTTATAAGTTAAAATGAAATTTATTTGATTTGAACAAACAGCAAAATATTAAAATTATCTGTTGCAAGTATCTTCTGCCAAAAAATTGGGTTGCTTTCGTAATTTTAATCTTTCTTTTTCCGAATTAAAAACAAGCCATCAATATAAAGAAAAAATGGACTAGGTCTCCCACGCCACATGGCAATGAAACGTGAAGTAGTGCTCAGAGATGTCTGTTATTGTGATACACGTTTCATGTACTAAATAAGAATGTAATTTTAGACTACAATATATGTGACCCTTTACTTCAAAGTGCGAAACTTTTCAGTTGCCTTGACATTTAAAAAATTGCTGATTCGCAAACTAAGTTCACAGAGGTAAGAATTCTATTAACATAAGATAAGAATTGCTCCTTACAAACTATATTAGTAGATTATAGACACAGACTGCTGATATGCTATAAATATATGATATGAGATAAGAACGTTTCTTACCAACTAAAGTGAAAACACAGATAATAAGGTTTCATCGTCAAACAGCGTCCTATCTTATCACGCCTTAGTTGATTTTACATACATTCAACGAGTTTAAGGTTGAAGTGTCATCGTGTACTTACACGTGACTGATGGAACAATGGAACATACTGTATAAATAAACCACTGCATTATTATACCAAATCTAGAAAACTAAGAACTTTTTTTTGCTAGACCGTTGACAAATGAATAAAGATATTTTGGGCTTATTGGTTTATTCCGAATGATACTGATGATGTGTCAACAATACAGAAGAAATCACTATGATATAATCCCAAAATGTCTTTAAATGAATTGACAGTAATCCCGTGACAACTACAAATCCATATAGTTTTTAAATGAATTCACAGTAATTCCGTATAGCCATTACATATCCACATAGTTCTTAAATGAATATTAGAGCATTGTAATTCCAGAAAATGATTAAATGAAATTGTATGGACAGCCTACTTATAATGTGTGAAAATATTTGTATGAAGGGAGATTATTCCTATTTTCTTTCTTAGTTTTATTTTTAATATTAAAGTGTATGAAATGAGCTGAAAAACGTGCAGCTTTTGAAACCTTTTGCTAGAAAAATTCAACAAATACTTATCTGAGATTCTGTTTCTTACATAGATTTCATTTTAGTGAAGAGAGTCTAGATACAGAGAAGAACAAATGATATTAGTCATTTAATTTAATTCTGACTCAGACAATTCACCTTTCACTTCTTGCACATGAAAAAACAATTCCAGATACTAGTTGTGATATTGCACAATTCGATAACAAATAACATCTAGAAGAAGAATTTTACAAATTATACATCAAGGAGGACTAGTGTCTTTCCAGATCAGTAGAACATTTGGAAACATAATTTTTTTCAACACTGGATCACCGATGACAATTCCTGAGTGATGTCACAAAGTTCTGTCGGGTCAAGTCAACTGCAGTAACTGAGACGCCATATACATGGAGTTGTTTACAACATTTCCACCGGTAAAGTATTTCGATTCCACAATGGACATTCACTATTGATGCAGTATTGGATATGGTAGAAGAAATAGTGTTCTATTTATTGGATATCTGTTTGAAGATGTGCTTAATGGATGCAGTAATTGTACTAAATCTGTAGGTGTTACTGAGTAGGAGGATATATGCATTAATGTACCCATGTTGATTCCTATATATAATTATTTTGACTAGTTATTTGAATTATTTAATTTGAAAGAATGACGTGGTTGGATAACGTTCCGTCATTTGGAAGGCGACCACTCTCTGACAGAAGACCGGTAAGTCTAATCACTCTTATAGGTTGACATTTAAGCCACGCTTGTCTTGGGAATGTGGTAAAAGAGTCATATCGCATGGTGACAGCAAAGGGGACTATCTGACTCGGGATCGAACCACGACCTCCTGCATCCGAGGCTGACACCAGGCCAATCGTTATGGTATGGGCCTATTAGCCACTCTTTCCTTCCTATGTTTATATTTTAAATCCTCTGCCTGCTTTTAACTTTTTTATTCTTTCTTATGTCTTTTGGATGATGACAAGAAAGTATCATTTGGGGGTTTCTTTTAGTTTTGTTGCTTATGTCTGATCAACATCTTTAACAGTCTATACGTATTTTTTAACTTCATGACAAATGAAACGGATCATACCAGTCCACTTGTGTCGACACTTTGTTAAAAGGAAAACTCAAAGTTTATATAGAAAACTAAAGTAGCACGAGATGTACATCGGCAATCGTCGAAGAGCCGTCCTTATTGTGTTTGCCATGAATTAGTCGGTAATGCATGGAAACCTTCATCGAGAGGACGTCGTAAGCCACGGGAGACAATCCAATAAGCTGCTGTCTACGTTTAATAAAGGAATGTAGCAGATTGTCCCCGGTTTCCGACTTCGCTGGCGCTACTGAGCAAATAAAAAATCTAGAGAGGTGGCAAATTAGTTTCTTTAGACACTGAGAAATACATTGAGACTTTATAGCATGGGGATTCCAGTTCCCTAGAAAATTTAAAAAACTGTTCTGTAGTTGTTATTAGGTCATTTTTAGAAAACAAGTGAGACCTTAAAATCTACATGGGATACTATTGCGCTTAAGAATATGAAGCTAAAAACAGGATTTCCTGTAAAAACTACTATGTATGTGTTTGTGGTTGTGATTTTTTAAAATGTTTATCGTCTCAAACAATTCAATATTAAAATATTTTCACACTTTTTGGAAGGAATAATGATAATAATAAAGTATAAAAGTAAATCACTCTGATGCTTCATATTTATATCATTAAAAATTTAACAAGAAATTCTAACAAGACTTTAGACTGGTTAAAATCGTATCATGTGACTTTTAGTTACAAGTGCATAAGACTTGGCAGTGCCAATACGGTAACATCCCACTACCACGACATAGTTGTCAACGAATTCATAACACCAGAGCGGAATTACGTATCTATTCAATCTATTGTGTGTTTTGACAATTTTTTTGTACATCATGGTCAAATTATAGTGCTGGTACTTTTTTCTTGAAATCAGTCATTATTTCGATAAATATTTGTAAAGACTAAGAATTGAACTTCATATTTTACAGGATTCATAAAGCGTGAAAAATCGATTGCACGTAATATATTCGTGTCCTTAATTCGTTACTGCTCTTCATGTGTGTATAATAAATTGCATGGCTTCAAGAATTACGTCAAATATGAAGTTCAATTCTTCAATGCTGTTTACGATGTCATTTGCAACGTAATGAAGACAAGACAAAGTATATCTATTATACAAAAAGAAATAAGCAATAAATATGTTACTACTACTACTACTAAATAAATAAATAATATAAGAAGAGGTATACATTTCAAATTGCATCTGCACTAAAAATTAGTTTACTTTGTGTGCTCTTGTGAATTTCTCACCAGAAAGCAACGGGGTACCGAAAATTGCCAACAGGAACATTGTGAATTATCTAATCTCCAGTTCGACCGGTTTTGAAGTGGTGTCTGGGGGTATTTTGATACGACAAGATGGTCTGTTTATAATAGAGATAATTGTAATTGTGCCTTAAATGTTATAATCGAATCACCCCATGTGCCCACTCACACGCTTTGTGACCCGAAAATCGTGACACATTTTGTTGTAGAATTAAATGGATGGGTATTTATCGAAGTGTACGTTTAACCTACCCACTCGTGCAGGTAAAACTTATCACAAAATTCCATTCGTTGAGGAGTAAAATTTTTCCAAAATCACCCTGAATAAAGACAACGTGAGAACCATTGTTTTTCATTATCTCTAACAAATGGTAAATTCTGTGCAAATTTAATAAACGGACACATTTGTTTATTTTTATTGATAAACAATGTTTTTATAAGGACTACCAAGTGATGTGTTTTCAGCTAAACAACTTGTGCGTGGTAGTTATTCTTAAGCCCAATTTTAGTAAAGTGTTTCTAAATCGCCCTATTTCAAAAACAAAGAAAGACACGGAAAAAAAGCAAAAAACAAAACAAAACAAAACAAAAAGAAACAAACATGTTTCAATTAGCACCTGAAACTTGATTAAATAGTTCAAACCAAATGGCATTACAACAAACACGATCTGATTATCGTAGACTACAAATTTATCATAAAGTCGATCACTATTTTGTCGACTAAGATTACTTATCTATGACCGTCTGTAAATTAAGGACAGAGAGGAATGCAACATTTCTGCTATCTCGAGATTTAAAAGTAGATTCCAATCTTAAAACAAAATGACGCTTTAGGCAATTTCAAGTCTACATGTTGCGTGCCCAGAGATTATTTAATACATCAAATGCAAGTTACTTTTGTCTCCGTTTTATTGTATGCCAACTGAAAGGATATGTGCTTTGACTTTAGCGCTAATTGATAACGACCTGCATTTGACAATTATTGCATGACTTTCATTCATCATTAAAATTTAAATGGTAATATAAATGTTCTTATTCTTCTACTACTGAAGAATGATTAATCAATTAAAGACATTTTGATCATGTGCATGTTGTTGAGAGCAAGTTTTGACATGGACAGATTGTCTCGACCCGTTGTGTTTGTAACTGCAGATCTCCGTCGTGAACTATAACGTCCACCAATACCTGCATACACTGTAACTTGTCTCTTTTAAAGTTTAAGAGTGCCCAGCCAAGTATTTCAAATTACGATCGGATAATGCTGTGTTCTCTTTTCATGTATTAGTGAAATATTTCATGGTGTTTGAATACATTTTTGCAAAAGAAACTAGATAGTCCGTTGTTCCTTCTCAGTGCATGCACTGACTACAGATGGATGCAAATTACAAGTTTTATCGTGCAGATAGCTTACAATTGCATAGTCCATGTGCGGATAGGTTACAGATAGCATAGTTCATTAGCGGATGGTTTACAATAAGCATAATTCATTTTGATGATGCTTTACCGATCTCATAGTTGATATGAGGTTGGTTTACAGTTCATAGGCGGATAGACTACATATCATATACTTCATGTGCAGGTAATTAACAGATCGCACACTTTCATGCCCAGGTGGTTTACAGATCGCAAATTTCACGCATTCCTGTTGTCACTTACCGATCACTCGTATTCTTTCGTTTAATTAATAGATCCTCATTTGTTCAGAATATGGGACAAGGTTATTAATACAAACTAAAACAAGATTTAAAAAAAAAAAACATGTTCTTTCGTATAGTATCACCAAATACTGTTCTGAGGGTAAAATCACTATTCTTGCAAATAAGTATACATCTAATAAACTGCAAACGCTTAACAAAAACTATAAAACAAACTGTATTTAATGAACTTTTTGTTGCGTTTTTTATAAATATTTTCTTGTTCAGTTCTCTTATAAGTAATGAATCTTTTGACCTATGTATGTATGTATGGATAGATGGATGGATGGCTAATGTATGTATAGAGTTTAATAGCACTAATTATAAAGTGACAAGCACATTGTTGGTGTGAAAAATGGCAACATCCAAAATTCTTGTCACAAGCACCCAGGAAGAGAAATACTTTGTAAAGGTATATATACATCACTGAGCTAAAGAATAGAAACGTTTATGTACAA
>JAECUM010090720.1:0-159190 GCA_016617855.1 Megalonaias nervosa
TCACCTGCATCCACAGATAATTTAAAAGATTCATTGAAATTTGGAGCTGTTAGAACCGGCGCACTTTTGAGTATGGATTTTAATTTATCAAAAGCTTCCTGACATTTTTCAGTCCAAAGAAACTTGTTTTCCTTACTTAACAAGTTTGTCAGGGGTTCAGCAATATTAGAAAAAATGGATCAAAATTTTCGATAGTATCTGGCCATACCCAAAAATCTCATCAGTTGCTTTTTACTGACAGGCACAGGGAAATCAGAGATAGCTTTGACCTTAGCATCTATAGGTTTAACTTGACAATGTCCCACAATATGTCCTAGAAAAGTTACACAAGCAAGGCAAAACTCACTTTTAGATAAATTGATTGTCAAATTTGCATCAGTGAGTCTTTCAAAGAATTTTTGAATCGTGCCTAGATGTTCTTTCCAGGTGTCGTTGTAGATGATGACATCATCGATGTAAACATCACAATTATCTAGACCAGAGGTAATCATATTCATCAAGCGTTGAAAAGTACTTGGGGAACCCTTCATCACAAAAACGGCATTACTTTATATTGATAGAGTCCATCTGGAGTCACAAATGCCGAAATTTCCTTTGCTCTTTCCGTTAGTGGAATTTGCCAAAATCCTTTCAGAAGGTCAAATTTGGTGACATACTTGGCATTTCCAATTTTATCAATACAAACATCGATTCTTGGTAATGGAAATGAATCTGTTTTTGTCACACTGTTCACCTTCCTATAATCAGTGCAGATACGGAAAGTTCTATCCGGTTTCGGAACAAGTATACATGGTGAACTCCAATCACTTTTACTGGGCTCTATGAAATCGTTCTCCAGCAAATACTGAATGTCCTTTTCCAAGTATTCCTGTTTGAGATGGTTCATCCTGTGTGGGTGCTGTTTTACAGGTTTTGAATCTACAATTTCAATGGCACGAAAAATTTTGTTTGTCCTCGTAGGAATATCTGGAAACAAGTGCTCATATTCGAATAATAACTGTTAAAGTTCATTTCTTTCTTGTTGTTGTAAATGTAAGACTTTCTGGTCCAGACTTTCAATAATTTCCGAATTCCGAAGATTTATTGCTCCAAGATCAACAGTGTCCGATTGAATTCCTTCACATAAAACCCCCATTTGGTGGGACAGATACAACAAAATTAATTGCATGATTTACTTGGCTATCTCTTTCAATATACTAGCACTCCATTAATTTATTTAGATCAGAGTACTATAATTATAATTTAACTCATTCATTTTGTTCTTTACTTTGTAAGAGCCCTAAAATCTAATTTGAAGAAAATTTTGAAGAATGAGCAAGAGAGAATGAACTCTATTACAAGACTCAAATGTTCTCTCAAGTAAAGTTCTGTGAAAACATCGTTTCACTTTTGAGTTGAATTGCTGAGTGCCAAATTAAAACATAATAAGCTGGAAAAATCCAGACATAAAATTTGACCTTTGACCGGATTGGACAGATTTGGGAAGGCCCAACTGAGTTAAAAAACTTTATCAAAACTTTAACTATGGTTTTTGTTTCAATATTCCTCAAAGGAATTTCTTCTGGGAATCTTGTTGACGCACACATAATGGTCAACAAATATTAGTTGCCTGACTTGGTCTTAAAGAAGGGACCAACACAATCTACCATTATTCTTCTTAATGGTTCGTCAAA
This sequence comes from Megalonaias nervosa, assembly GCA_016617855.1. Classification (NCBI taxonomy): domain Eukaryota; kingdom Metazoa; phylum Mollusca; class Bivalvia; order Unionida; family Unionidae; genus Megalonaias; species Megalonaias nervosa. Next base: position 1,674 of record JAECUM010090720.1, read on the forward strand.
TGCAGGAATAGGTTGCAGATGAGCCTTGTGTATCTTCTGATTAGGTTTTCCTACCATTTGACAAGTATGACAAGATCTACAAAATTTGCAAACATCACTTTTGATTTTTGGCCAATAAAAGTGAGTCAAGATCTTGTGATAAGTTTTATTTATCCCTAAATGACCAGCCAGAGGAGTTTCATGGGCCAAACTAAGTATATCCTGTCTGTATGATTTTGGATCTACAATCTGATAGTTTACTGACCTCTCGTCACCAGCAGGTACCTCGGGAGGTCTCCATTTTCTCATAAGAATTCCATTTTTAATGAAATAAGAGACAGGTTCGTCAGTGGCTTCATTTTCACTAATGGCCTTCTGAAACAAACAGGAGATCTCAGGATCTTTTTCCTGTTCGACGACAAGTGATTGTCGTTTGTCACCCTGATTAGATAAAAGAGAATGAGTATTTAAAAGAGGATCACTGTGATCAATACCTTTTGATTGATCCAAATTAGGAGTGAAAGCGACCTCATCAAAAGCCTGACCAATACATGTGTCAGCTAAAGGAATACATTCCTTATCAAAATCATTCTCAAGAGCTTTCTTTGCCATAGCTCTGGTCACTACACAAGCTGGGTATAAATCAGGGTATTCTTTTTCAATAGGATCAACTTTCTGATCCAAAGAAGGCTTGTCAGTTACAAGTGGATTACCCACAACCTTGTCTCCAGCTAGGTCGTTGCCTAGCAACAAATAAATGCCTCAACGGGTAAAGTAGACACTATTCCGACTGTCACAGGTCCTGAAACTAAGTCTGATGACAAATTTACAGAATGGAGAGGAACATTAACAAACCCACACTCTACTCCCTGATTGAAAACACTCTCATTAGAACAGGACTTCTCAAAAAAAGGCAAAGTACCTGATAATAAAAGACTCTGAGAAGCTCCTGTATCCCTTAAAATTTTAATAGGAATATAATTGGTCACATCACCCAAGAGTGATATAGAACCCTTCGACATGAATGATTCATAATTCTCCATAATAAAATCAGACTGGGGTTTATTAGACCCAACAAATGTATTGCTTTCAGTACATGACCGTGACCTTGACCTCTTAGAAATAAGAGCATTTGGGATTGGTCTATTTTGATTCTGATGCCTAGATTTCAATTGAAAGCAATCAGAAATGACGTGTCCTTTTTCCTTGCAATAGGTACACGTAGGAATAGACAAGGATTTTGAATCAAGTTTGTCAGAAGCTTGAGTTTTAGAAGTTGTGCCAGATTGAGTTTTAGAAGGAGTCGTATTAGGCTGAAGTACCTTTCTACTATCAGACTGCTGAGTGAATGATTTGGCTACAACAGGAACTTTAAGAATAAAGGAATACTGATGAGCAGCAACAGCAGCATTTTCCAAGGTTTCGATCTTATGCTCTTCAAAACGATTCTTAGCCTCACTAGGGACGCAGTTCTTGAATTCTTCAAGTAACACAAGTTGTTCGAGACTTTCATAATCATTGTGAACTTTCTTGGCGAGGCACCATCTCTTACATAACTGCTCTTTATCTCTTGCAAATTCAATATAAGTTTGTCCAGCTTATTTTTTATAATTTCTAAACTTTTGCCGATAAGCCTCAGGGACTAACGCATAACCCCATAAGATGCACTCCTCAACCAAATCATAGTCAGAATTTTACTGTACTGACAGGGATGCATCAATATCTCGGGCCTTGCCAAAAAGTACACGTTGCAATAATTGAGTGTAATGCTCCCTTGACCATTTCAAATTTTCAGCAACTTTTTGAAAATAAATAAAATATTTATCTACTTCTTTTTCTCTAAAAAGGGGCACTAACCTGATATTTCTTGTAATGTCAAAATTTGAATTTGTATTTGAAGTGAGATCATGCTTTTCACTTGCCAGCTCAAATTCTTTCATTTTAATTTGAAATTCCGTTTCATCCTTCTCTTTTTCAAATTGTAACTGTTTATCTTTCTCCCTCTCCTGTCTCTCTCTCTCTTCTCTTTCTCAAATTGTAATTGTTTATCTTTCTCCCTCTCCTGTCTGTCTGTCAGTCTGTCTGTCTGTCTCCTCTTTCTCAGATTGTAATTTCATTTGTTTATCTTTCTCCCTCTCCTGTCTCTCTCTCCTCTTTCTCAAAAAAGTAATTTCATTTGTTTATCATTCTGTTTCCTGTCTCTCTTTCTCCTCTTTCTCAAATTGCAATTGCAATTGCTTCTTTTCTAATTGCAACTGCATTTGTTCTTTCTCTTTCTGAAGCTCTAGCTTCCTTAACTCCAATTCCATCTTGTATTTCATTTTTAATTCCATTACTTTTATGTCAGAGTTTGATACCGACTTAATGACCGAAGCAAAAACACTTTTATCAAGAACATTCTTCTCTACCAAATATTGAATCAAAATGTTTTTCAATTGCTTGTTTCGTTAAGGAAGATTTTGCTTCAGAAAGATCGTACTTTCTGGCAAGTTGAAGCAACTCATCTTTCTTCAGACTATCCAACTGCTCCTGAGTAGGACTAGAAAGAAAAGTCTCCAATTTTAATGACATTGTGAATGAAAGCCTGTTGTTTTGACAAAAGATTTCAAACAAAATGTAAAATAATACTTGGAATTTAAAAACTAGGGGAATTTAAATTTCAAAAAACAATTTTCTGAAATATTTTAACCAAAATTCAACTATACCAAGGACGAGGCCCCAGTTTTCTCCTGTTACGTGTAGGCTCATACGAAAATAACAAGAGAAAAGAGTGAAGTCAGCAAGCTTTGTATATTTTAACAAAATAACTTATTTCCCTAGAAAACAATGTAAAAATTGGAAATAGGACTTACGGTTTGTGAATATAATCCAAAATTTAATCCTAAGATTGAAAAATACAAGTCCTATCACTAAACTGTTTTAATAGAATCCGGGTTCGAATCTCGATGAAATTCCAATATGGAGGGGATGACTTCAGATTAGGTCGTTGTACTGGTGGTAACAGATCCTCGATTGAATCACAGTTTATAATGTTTCCGTTAATCTCCAGAATAAATTTCCACTGAATTTCTTTCTCCCAGAACCTTTATAAATATAAAGCACTTGTTTAGTTTTCTAGAGAATAAATTATTAAATTCCAAAAACAAATGAACTTCAAAAACAATCTGGCTTCAACAATATAAACACCTTGTACTTTCAAGGTGCGGACATACGACTGACTAAATCTACTAGAGAGTGCCTGTTTAAAGCCGCGATTTTAGATCACATGGTAGCTCACGGGATAGGCGACGTGATTTACTAATTTGAACATCGAAATAAAAAAATGCCATTTATCACGTATGCAAGAATAGCCGTATCTAAGAATCAAATTCTCACACGAAAAATATATAAAAACGAAAGACTGTTTACAGTTCAGCTAACATGCGGGCTGAAAATGACCTTGGCAATAACCAATCGTATTCACTCGATGTTTACAAAATCTATGAACTAAAGTGAGCTAAAAATAGTGCTAATGTAATATTTTTACGTTCTAAACAAACTGAATTTACTGGAAAAAAATATCGAATCCGGTGAAAATAATCATTACAATAAAATGTAATGAAACAAAAATAAAATAAGAAAGAATTTTAAAACTAACACACAAGCAATTTAATTACATATACGTAACACTTCCCCATAAAGAAAAAGAAAGATTTACATAATAAAGCTTTCTTTTTACCATATCTAAATTATACATCAGGTAAAATAAAATTACATAAGAAAACTCTTATGAATTATACAAACTGTATCAGAAATAATAGTTCTATACGCGGGAAAGTGCATCTGCAATCAAATTGTCTTTTCCTTTGATGTACCTGATGTTGAGATTATATTCTTGCAAAAACAAACTCTACCTTAATAATCTTTGATTTTTATTTTTCATCTTGTCGATGAAAGTAAGGGAGTTGTGATCACTAAACACAACAACCGGAGAAGGAGCTGAACTAATGTAAACTTCAAAATGCTGTAATGCCAATATTAAAGCCAAACATTCCTTCTTGATTGTTGAGTAATTTCTTTGGTGCTTATTTAGTTTCTTAGAAAAATAGCACACTGGGTGATCAACACCATTTCTATCTTCTTGAATCAATACTGCTCCGACCCCAAAAACTGGTAACTGTTTCAAAAGCTGATAATGTATATCGTCAGGCCCAGCAGATGTATCATGGGCCTTATTCAAAGATTCCATAAGCTCCGACAATGAAAACGGTTGGTTATAGCTCTCTGAGTTATTCGATGTGAATTTCAACCGTGTTTTTTCTTTTTGAGCTTTCAATCTTCGGAAAGCTTCTGAATAATTAGACGATGAGGAATTTTGGAGAAACAATCGGCAAGTACATTAGCTATTTCATGTTTGGTATTGAAATTGTTATTATTTAGCTTCAGATGTCGGAAAGAATTGTATTTTCCCTTCCCGTTTATTTTGCGGATCGTGTCCCAAACTTTCTTTATTGAGGAACGAGAGTTTAAAGTTGAAACATATTTTTTCCATGATGCTCGTTTACTTTCTTTAATGGTGCGGCGAGCTTTGGCCCGAACAATACGGTACTAAATTACATTTTCGGGCGTTGGACGATTATTAAATTTTTTCGGTGCTTCTCGGCGTTGTCTAATGGCTTCTTTACATTCTTTAGTGAACCACGGTTTTTGGGTTCTTTTACAGTTCGGCGAGGACTTAGGAATGGATTCTTGTGCAATCTCAATTAAGACAGATGTAAATTGTCAAATAGGATCATTATCGTTTAGGACGGTATTCCTGTTAAGTCTAGCTGTACAAAGTGTTTCAAATTTGGCCCAGTCAGCTTTCTTTAAATTCCACTGTGGAAAGTATAAAGCTTTGTAGTGAAATTGGTTAAAATCCAAACAATTCCCAGTAAGATTATCTTGTAGAAACCTAATTGTTGATGGAGATATAGATGCATATGATTAATGCAAGGCTCTGTCAGCTTCATATTATATACCTTACTGTCTGTATTTTAGGATAGGCTACACTGACCTTTGCCCTTGGATACCTATCTTTTCAGTGCCCCTAGTGGCCGAGTGGTCAAAAGCGCTCACAATTATGGTTCACTGCCGTCCTACCTCTGTCTGCCTGGATTCGAGTCTCAGGCTTGGCCCTTGTGGGTATGTGAAAAGGCTTGTCATTGGCTTCTCATATGTCGGTGGTTCTTTCCGGGGTTTTCACTACAAAGCTTTATACTTTTGAGACCTCAAAAGTGCTTGTATTTTAAGTTTACGAGTAGTTATTAATAGGAGTTTTGATCCCTGATTGCCCGGTGTCCTGACTTTGGTCTTTGCAGCATAACTAAACCAACATTTGCTTGATTTACACCAAATGTGGTAAGCAGCTTTATACTGTCAAGTCCATTAATAATTTTGATTTCCAGCATTTCACGACTTCATTTGCTTGAGCTATATCCCCTGATCGCCCATCATCATGTCTAAAATACCTTTACCAAGGTGTTTTGGGTTTCATTGAAATCTGGCAAGGAGCTTTATACTGATAAGGTCTTGAAATTCCAGTATTCTATGACTTCATTTTACCATCCTCCTGTCTTTGATTTCCCCAAAAATATTTAATTTTTTTATGCAGCTTTATATAAATGAACCTTGAATTCCCAGCATTAGCATTCCATAGCATTTCAAGGTGTTATGACCCTTTATTCAAAATACTTTTGACTTTAATTTCTGCAGCTTCACTTTCTATATGATTACTGGATTTCATGTGTATTTCACAATCCCCGTTATACTGAGCAGTCCTTGAATGAGTTTTAATTCTAGTGCTTCATGCAATTTACAGAGTTTTGACCAATAACTGTGTTCTCTTGGCTTTTGTTTTGCAACGTTACATTACCAAGGATAAGATTTCAGTGATGAGATTTTGATGGATTTAATTTTCAGCATTCCACCTGACAATTTAGAGAAGTTATGGTATCTCCAAACACATCCCCAAACCTTGGCTTCCAAACTCTCTTTACTTTCTTTAGGACACTGGTAACAAACTGTAGTGAGCATGGTCCTTGTGCAAAGCACCTATCACTAGTCGTTTTTGTTTCTTGCATTAAAAAAAAACATTAAATAGCACAAATCTGTCATTTTATATTTTTAAAATATATTCTTAACCTTTTTTCAGCAAAAACAAACCTGTCTCATCTCTCAGGAAGACTTCAAAAGGTTTAAATTTTAATATCTTTTCATAGAATTGATCAAATGCAAGTAATATTGCATGAAATAAATCAAACTATTTCATTGTTGGATTGCAGGCTGTAGAGATTTCCATGAACTGTATCACTTTCATGCTGAATATTAAATTAAAGATGTTACAAGTAACTGATTCTTTATTAATGATTTTCTTTCTATAATTCAGTATTTGTTTTTAAAGAAGTGTGTATGCATGTATGTATTAGGTACGTATGTATGAATGTATGTATGCATGTACAATTTATTTTATACTAAAATTGCTAAACAGTCTTCAGTATTCAGTATTCCATTTCAAAACTATATGTCATATTTCTTTTCCATCACATGCAAGATTTGTACATTTGTGACTAGATTGTTTGCTGGGGTACAATAATTCTTTACTCTGGAATTTTATCAATAGGAGATGAAGATTTTCTTTGCTGTGAGATAACTGCTAATTTATTTCAAACATTATACAATTAAACCAGTTTAAATGAATAATTTTGCACTGACCACATTAGTATTTATTAAGGATAGTAGCCATGATATTTTTCACATCTACATTCATGCAATCTGCCTTACAATAACATAGGAGAATATTATTTGCATTAAAAGAATATGTCTGTATAATGTATACAAATCTTAGATATCACCTCCTATGAGTCTAATAAATGTACAGGATTATAGTGGATTTTCAAGTATTTTGTAGTTGATTCATTGATTTGGTGTAGAATGGCTAATTAACAAATGGTAGGTTTATATCAAGCAGAGGCAGTTGGAGAAAAGTATATTTCCCTGAGACATGTCATGGCATCTGACCCAGCTTTGTCAGATGAAAAATCAAACATGCACCCTTCTGGTGACAAGACATGCACTCTAACTACTGAAATATTACAGCACCGACAGTATTCAATATGTTTTTATCCTTGTTGTCTTGAGGGAGTTGATCCACCAAGCCTCTTAAAGACTCATGTACAGGGAGTACTGAATCATGGCCGGAAGACATCTGACACCCGTGTGGACATCAATGAATAATGTCATGACTCCAATTTAATTATGAATGTTTTACTCAGGACAGTGCATGATTCAATTGGAAAGGTTAGTCTCTGGTCGACAAACGTGATTAATAATATGAAATACAGCATTAACAATTATTGTTATAAACCTGGTGCATGTCATCCACCCACAAGTTACATAGAAAATAATTTTTTCCTATCTGTTGATTCATTCATAATGACTCAGATGATTTCCACAACTATTCACTTCTTTTAAGGTTTAATTTAAAGACAGTGCTGAATTTCTGAAGTCAATGATATATATTAAATGGAATTATGGCCCTACCATGCTAGCTCAGTTTTAGATGCACTCCTGTACATGGCAACAGTAGTATACTTATTACTTAATTTTTAATTCGTTACTCTATAGATATTAATAGGTCAGACTTGAAATTAAAAGTCATTTGTAATGGATATCTGCATCTTAGATATTTAGAAATTCTACAGTCTTTTAAATGTGTGTGCTTTTCATTATTACAGAATGGAAAATTGCCAGAGATACCATACATACAAGCAGACAACTGTGGACGTGAAATTAAAAATAAGATCATGTTGGGATTCTGTGACTTGTTGGACAGGCTTGCAGTTTTAAGAGAGATATGTGGTAAATATTTGTGAATGTTATACAATGGCATTAATTACTTGTACTGTTGTTACCATGTCATTGAAATATATATCTTGGAACAAATTTAAATAGCATTTTTCATATTCTTTTTCAGGTATTGTAATCTCTAAATAAGGTTCTGAGGCAGAAGGAAATCATATTATGAACAAGAGCTAGACATACAAATAAAAGCAATTTGGTTGTGCTGATAAAAATATAGGTACTAAATTTTGTGTGAGAGGTATTTTTCGTATTGATAATAAGAATAAATTCACACAGCTTCACATTATTTTGAGAAATTAATGACTATTAAAAAAAAGAACATAAAATTAAAGACTTGCTTGATTTTATAAGGTACATCTATCCTTCTTCTATGTGGGTCATACCCATGAAAATATAGATACAGCCTTTCCAAAATTGCTAGAAGCTCAGTACAGAGGAGGCAGAAACTCTACCAAAATTTCTCCATGTCTTACAAGAAGCAAACATAATTTAAACTACAACTTCCTAGAGACAAGACCTAAGTAGCTTTTCTATGATTAAACATGTTAAATGTGTATTATTTTCATAATATAAGCAAATACTGCAATATCTGTAGTAGTTACTCCAAATATAATATCAGGAATTTATTTTCATTGATTCAGATATTGAGAGTATATGGTTAGAATACTCGTATGATATGTCCATGGTGGATCAAAATTTCCATGCTAGTGTCTGCAATGTTTTCAAATAAACTATTTATCTTTTCAGAAAATTGGTGAGGAAAACACTGTATTAGTGGAGACAATGAATATGTGTATGCTATATGTTGAAAAGAGACAGAATTTATATGAAACTCAAACAGCCTCCTAATGAAAGAATTACCCAAATATCTGCCTTATATGGAAGAACTTCCAGAAATAACAGCATGAGATGCTACTGACATTTTAATAATATTAAATGAGAAAGAAAATGTGCCTTATATTACTGTTGAAAGAAATCTATATTTTACAATGGTTAAAATGTTGTTTACAAGTACTTCAATATGCTGAATATCTTGTATAAATAGCACCTTCAACAATTTCAGCTAGACTGTATTATTACTGGCCATGCTATTAAACCAGGCTTGGTGATGACAGCTTCAGAACAATGCAGTCTCCTTGGAAACAGCATTATTACAAAAGGATTTCAAGTTTAACAATGTAGAAATGATACATTAGCAAGTAACATTATGGCACAGCTCTAAACTTCTACCATATAGTAATAATACATACTAATGGTTTTGGAGATCAAAACAATGGTACTCAACAATTACCTTACAAATATGGTAATATTACTGCAAGAGTTTTGATATAACAAAGTAGTAAAGAATCATTAGCAATTAACATCACCACAGCAAGGCTGTCAGGAGTAACAATATGGTAATGTTATCACATTAAGAAACAACATTAATGCATGTCAGTGTACGTCATCTTTGTAGCAATATTACTGTATGTACCATATATGTTGGGACACCAAATTTGTTGGAACACAATAAATTATTTTTTTAAGTAATTTTTTTGTGCACTGTATGTTCTGGAACACATTGTGTTTTTCAGTAGTAAGTTATGGGACAACTTATAAATCATTCCAAAATTACATGTTGGAAAATTCATTCCAATTTAAATTTTATTTTAAAAAATATAAAACTGTGCACTTCAGATAAAACTCTATAGTCAACTGCATCATAATCTCGTCAACACAACCCTTCTCCAGCACACGTACGATCCATTATTTCAGTGCGTGAATATTTGTTTACTTTTCTCATGCCATGAATAATTATCGTTCGAGGTAACACCTCTCTTGAAGTGGAAACTTCAAGGACTAAAGTCAGAATTTGTTCAATCTGCGCCAGTCATGCTAATTCTACACTTTTAACCCCCATTTTATCATGAGTCCGTCCAGCAGTGAGATCAAAGTACACTAGAGTTTCATCCATGTTAATCGCCGTACCGTCGGCAAAATCATCTTGTTCTCTTCTGGCCTTCACGAATTTATCATATTATTTTATTTTCTCCAAATCTTCTGGGCGATGCTGCGTTGATGTCCGTGCACGTTTCATTGTTTCGATTTATTTTCAAAATTCTCATGAGTACCGGTAAAAAAGTAACTAAAGTTAGCTTCCATATATCAGTTGACATTGTTTAATAAATCCCCCCCCCAAAAAAAAGACAAGAACAAATAATAAACCCAAAACAAAACAAAAAAACAAAAAATGGCACACTTAAACGAATCCAAAGTCGGCTTCCGACGTAGGCTTGCTTTATAATAAAATAACCTTGTATTGATCTCCTTTTTAAAAAATCAGCTTAAAAGTATCCAAAGTCGGCTTGCATTGTAATAAAAATAACCTTAGTCTTTTATGTCCTGTCGGTAAGTTCAAACAATGAGTTTACTGCTCGCTGCCAGTTGCGTTTATTCACAACCCGGGTTTCTATCTGCTTGACATCTGTAGTTATAATTAATATAAACGGGCACTGATGTGTGCGGATAAATAGTAGACACAGAAATAATTTGCTTTAATCATCCTTTTCGTAACCCATGCTTGCGAAAAGATTGTCACTTGCACTTAAGTGGATTTATTTTCAAATAATGATTTGTAATTGTGAGATACTCTTAAATAGTTGACCTGGATATAATTCAATCTTGGTTATTTTGCACCTAACACTATGTCATGTGTGAATGGCAGATGACTTCAACCAATCGGTCGATTATTTCCCTCTCGTTTGTGATTCTGTTGGATCCAGTTTTCAATTGGATAACATATTCAAACCTTTGAGTACAACCAAACACAATTTGTTTCACAATGTTCACGTCAATGAACAATGTGTCATGTGTTATGGGACATAAGCGATACACGCTACAGTATGGATGCCTATGAGTTTGTGGATATATTTTATTCTTTAATGCTTATGATGAAAGAAGAGATGAATAAATGATAACAATACAAGGTTAGTTTCTGTTACTTTATCATCAAATAAGCGTTTTGTTTATCTATTTGATTGCAACATGCAGTGGGGGAGGGGGGCATAAATTCAACACAAATTTATTTCGTTTCTTAAGTCTTGGGACTTATGACCTAGTTGAAAAAAAAAGTTTCACCATAAGTTCTGGGACAAGAAAAAATGATTATTTAATTGCGTCCCAATATACGGTAAATATTTGTACTACATAAGGTTTATGAGAAGAAACATCAGTGTTCCACATTCACCTGGAGAAAGGGTAATTGTACTACACGGATTTTGAGGCAATGAAGTTATATTAGTACTACAGGCTGAGAGATCATCAAAACAGCGGTACACTTTCACATGGAAATAGGGTAATATTAATACATGATTTTTGTGTTTATCGGTGTAGCATTGTTACTACAGCAGGGTTCGAAGATAACAAAATCAGTTTAAGACTACCGCCAGGGAAACAGAGTAATGCTGTTTCATGAGTTTGGTGATTAGTAATGCAGTATTGTTATACTACAACTGGTTTTGGTGATCACAAAGTCAGTTTTACACTCACATGCAAACAGGGTAATATTACTACATAGTTTTGAGTGATAGCAATGTAGTATTGTTACATCAGTTTTTTGTGATCACGAAATTGGTTTTATACTGTCTCCTGTAAATAGGGTCATGGGTTTGGAGAGCAATGTAATATTAATATTACAATATGTTTTGAAAATTATAAAATCTGTTACTTTGAAACAGTAATGTTATTACCGGTACATGGGTTTGATGATAAACAATGCAGTATTCAGATAAGCTATATAGTATTGTTACTACATCAGGTTTGGAGATCACAAAATCAGTGCCTAGAAATAGGGTATTGTTACTACATGTGTTTGGGGTATAGCTATGTAGTATTGTTACTACATCTGGCTTTGGAGATCACAAAATCAGTGCCTAGAAATAGGGCATTATTACTACATGGATTTGGTGAACAGCAATGTAGTATCAGGTTTTGAAGAAGACAAAATCAGTGCCTGGAAATAGGGTATTGTTACTACATGAGTTTGCTGGAAAGCTATGTAGTATTGCTACTAGATCCGATTTTGAAGAAAACAAATCAGTGCCTATAAATAGGGTATTGTTACTACGTGTTTGGTGGAGAGCTATGTAGTATTGTATTACATCCGGTTTTAGAGATCACAACATCAATGCTGGGAAATAGGGTATTGTTACTACGTGTTTGGTGGAGAGTTATGTAGTATTGTTACTACATCCGGTTTTAGTGATCATAAAATCAGTGCTGGGAAATAGGGTATTGTTACTACATGGGTTTGGGAATTAACCATGTAGCATTGTTACTGCACCAGGTTTTGAAGAAAACAAATCAGTGCATATCAATAGGGTATTGTTACTTCCTGGGTTTGTTGGAGAGCTATGTTGTATTGTTACTAGATCAGGGTGGCCCCGGGTGGCCGAGTGGTCTAAAGCGCTCACCGTTACGGATCACTGCCATCTCACCTCTGTCTGCGTGAGTTCGAGTCTCAGGCTCGGCTAACGTGGGCACGTGAGAAAGCCTGCCAGTAGCTTCTCGTGGGTCGGTGTTTCTTCCCGGGGTTTTCCAGGGTTCTTCCTCCACCAATTATACTGGCCGCCATGTATAGCCTATCTTGTACTGAAAAATGGCGTTAAACCCTACAACAACAACAACAACTAGATCAGGTTTTAGAGATCATAAAGTCAGTACTGGGAAATAGGGTTTTGTTAATACATATGTTTGGGAAATAAACATGTGGTATTGTTACTAGTACATTTACTAGTACAACATGATTCGCTTTACAACTTCTTGTGCTTTTTCTTATTAAACTTGATATTGTGTGCACAAAATTTAAAATTCCTTTAAAAAGGACAAGCAAGCAATTCCTTTTTTATTCTGACAGCCATTAAATATGATTTTTTTTTCTTTCTCTTATTACACAAAAATAAACCATATATATTTCTAATGGTGAATAACAGTCATTGTTACTGTCACTGAGAAAGAAGGAACTCATTATTAGGGATACTTTACGATATCTCTGCAAGGCATGACTAAGTTTTTTATTATTTTTATGTTTAATGTATTCTACATTAGGTCGAGATTACTATGATAGAGATAAAAGTATCAAATAGTGATATTATTTAGAATGCGTTAATAAACTGTTTGTACTGCATCACACCTTCTTGTTGATCTCCTCCAAATATGTCCACGTATATTTACATTGATTTTGGTTGTATGTATTTCTGAGGGCTTACTGGTTAGAGACCAATTCTCGCCGCGTACCAGTTGTCGCCATAGTAATAATAACTCGCGACCGCACGCGAAGTTTTGGTTCCTCTGTTTAGAAAATAAGAAGAGTGACTGAAGCTGACAAATCCGAGCGAAAATAAGCATTAGGTAAGTTGATTAAGTAACGAAAATAACAAAAATCCTCCCTTTAGCCCCTTACGCCTCATTTACTGACGTGGGGGAGTCACGTGGAACAATTAGCATACATGGGTCAACAAGAACTACTTCACAAAACCATACCTTGATGTAGGACCCCGCTTTTATAGCAGACGCTGTAAATGAGAATTCCAATATTTCCGCAATAAAGCATCTCAATTAAACATTTTTCTTTTTCACACTTACGACAGCGTACACCCAACAACATGGCCTCAGCAATCATCCGCAATTTATTATCCGATCTTGTTAACACAGTTCCCCTAGCATTCACAGCGTCTCCAGAATCCATATTTTACTTGCAATGAAAGGTGAACGGGCAAGAGCCGGGGAGCACTGAATTTTTTTTTATTTCTCCCAAAATGGGGGAAACAACTCTTTTAGAAAATATTACACTGAAGATCAAGTGTTACCCTTCTATGGGTCCGTGTACACCATTACTATCGACACGAAAGCAACTACCAAGTATTCCAGTCCATATCAATTTATTTCTAAACTAGTAAATACTTGCTATTTTGGGACAATTAAAAAATAGCCAACCTCCTAATTTGAATTTAATATATTTTATTTTATTCGGTTATCAAAAATGTATATGACAGCTTTGAAAAAAAAAACAACTAGTCAGCTGACAAATAATCCTTAGTCCACATATTAAGGCATCTTGAAGATGTTTTCCACTGCACATTATTTTATTCGATTTTACTTAAGATGCATTAGATTTTTGTGCATTATTTTACATCATTGTCACAATTTTAATAATTCATGAGAAAGAGAAATGATGATTTTTTTCTTCATATAAATCAACACAAGCAGCATCAAAACTGTCAAGAAAAAAAACATTTTTCTCGTGAATGTTACCTACAACAGTAAAGACAACATAAAAAGTACATTACTCATTTTGCTTTCTTTAGCAATGCCAAAGAGGTATAGAACGGAAGATCTTCAGTCTGCCGTGTCATCTGTAAAGCTGAAAACGCTCACAATTTCACAAGCCTCTAGGGAATTCCAAGTCTCTAGAAAAACTGTAGATGTCCATGTCAGCGGAAGGTACAACAAAAGGCCCCTGGAAGAAGTTCGATGTCAACAACAAATGAAGAATCGTCCATGGTCAATTATATGAAGTATTCGGTACAACAAGGTTTTCCGTTGACCAGAAAAATTACCAGGCAATATATAATTACCATCATGAAGCAAAATGGGCGCCATTCTCTATTCAACATGAATAAAGGTGCCAGCTACAAATGGCTCCGAAACGTTTTAAGAGACATCCTGAACTATCAGCAAAACATGCTGAGCAACAGGACCGAAGCAGGAACAGGATGTCAAACATGAATGTGATGAATCAATACTTCACTCTTCTTCAAGACACACTACACAGATTGGGACTAGACAACAAACCAGATCAAAGTTTCAAATGTGATGGAACAGGGTTAGTGGAAAAGAAAAAAGTAAGCAGAAAATTTATTGGTATCGCCAACAGTTACCAACAATCTGTCACAACATCCGGTCACATCAATGCACATTTAGGTGTATCTGCCAGTGGAAAAATTCTTCCATCCTTTTTAATTTTTGAAAGATGTTTACCCCATATGGCATATAAGGAAGGTGTTCCAGGTTCCTGGTTACTTGGATACTCTGATAATGGGTATATGGATGGAACGCTCTTCACTCATTGGTTTAAGGACATTTTTTTTTACTTCACTGTGGAGCAGCAAGACCAGTGCTACGTATGGATAACCATGACAGCCACATAAGCCTAGATGTCATCAAGCTTGCACGAGAGAATCAAATTGAATTATTGCGGTTTCCACCACACACAACCCTTGTTCTACAACATTTGGATGTGCGCATCATTGGTCCACTAAAAGCAAAATTCACTTCAACTGCAATTAACCTTGGTTACATTAACCATAATCAAATATTAAGTAAGGTCAAGTTTCCAACAGTGCTGTCTTATGCCCTTGATTGGTTTTCCACTTGTCAGGTCAAGGACGTCTTCAGAAAAACTGGTATTCACCCATGGAATCCTGATGCTATTGACAAGACACAGCTTGTTAATAGCCATTTAAAAATGGTGAATTGTCAGCCTATTTCATCATGTGTCCCATCCACATCATCATCTGATGAAGAATTACAGGCATCATAATCACTCTGTCCTACCTGTGGTAGTTATCTTGGAGTAAATCCTTTGGTAGCAGAAGGACTTATACCTCAACACTTATCAAACATCTTCCCAGCAGTGCCAGTTAAACCACAAGTTAGAAGAGCAAAACTAGTATTACATTCAAGAGTACTAACATGTGACGATTTTTACAGGAAGTTACAGGAGAAGGCAACAGAAGAGAAGAAAGGCAAGAACTGAAAGGACGTATGAAGGAGAGATTAGAGAAGAAAGCACAGCAAATGGTACACAAAGTGAATAAAGAGAAGAATAAATCAAGAAAATGTTTGGAAGGAAAGAAAAAGAAATCTAGCTCTGATTTTGATATATATGGTGTGTGTAAGTCTTCTGATCCACCAGTGGAGGTCTGATGATGACAATGTTGAAGATGAGGCTAAGGATATATTCTGGGTTAAGTGTGGCAAGTGTCCACAGTGGTACTACCAATCCTGTGTTGCAATATATGCTCATGAAGAGGGTAACATTGGCAAAGATGACACGGAATTCATCTGCAGTCTCTGCCTGAACAATGAAAAATAGCTCTATTAGTGTCAATAAATGAATCAGTAATAAATTTGTTATGCTACAATAATGCCAATTTATTATAATGTCTTTACTGTTATGTGGCTTTTATATCTTTTGTCCAAAATAAGATGACACAGAATTCATCAGCAGCCGCTGCCTGAACAATGAAAAATAGTTTTATCAGTGACAATAAAAGTAATAAATTATTTATGATACAATAATTACAATTTATCATACTTGTTTACTGGTGTTTTGTTTTTATATATTTTGTCCAAAATATTATACAAATATTATAATTTTATTCGACTCATGTTGTTAATTGTGTATTTACTTTCATGATTTCCTTGTCAATTTATTTTTTGATAATAATATCCAATGACCCCCGCCAGATAGTTACACAAAACTGGTGTCAATCATATTTATAAAAATGATTCGAGGGGCCCCGAGTGGCCGAGTGGCCTAAAGCGCTCACCGTTACGGATCACAGCCGTCTCACCTCTGTCTGCGGGTTCGAGTCTCGGGCTCGGCCAATGTGGGTACGTGAAAAAGCTTGCCAGTAGCTTCTCTTGGGTCGATGGTTCTTTCCGGGGTTTTCCCGGGTTCTTCCTCCACCATTGATACTGGCCACCATGTATAGCCTATCTTGTGCTGAAAAATGGCGTTAAACCCTACAATAACAACAAAATGATTCGACTACTTACATAATATGCAAGAACAACGCTCTAATTGGAATACTGCCTTCTCACCGGCCAACTGCTGTTGTTGTTATAGGGTTTAACGCCACAATATAGGCTATACATGGCAGCCAGTATAAATGGTGAGGAACCCGGGAAAACCCCAGAAAGAACCACCGACCCACGAGAAGCTACTGGCAAGCTTCTCACGTACCCACATTGGCCGAGTCAGAGACTCGAACCCACGCAGTTGGCCAGCTGAAAATAAGTTATCAATAAATGCACGACGTCATTTTCTTTTAATCAGTGAGTGGACAGTATTCCATTTAGCTGGATTTCACTTACATATTAAGCGGGCGCGACCACGGCCATGTCGAGCCAGTAGCGTGGGAAAATGGTCTAGCATTCCTAAAAAGTATGATAGTATGCCAAACTTTGGATACGCATACAAAGTCGAATGAGCTAAACATCGGTACCAAATTTACTACGCTATACGAAATGTAGCTTGAAATAACAGCGTTTATGCTTAAATGAGTCGCGCGAGAAAGAAGTGTCCTCCCTTGTAATTATTAACATGTATGACAGGTAAATTATAAGGAACGATACGAGCCCCTATGAAAAGAACCAAGAAAAAGTGGCGAGTCTCCAACGAGTATACATAATGAATATACATAATATAATTCTATACCCCCCCCCAAAAAAAAAAAAAAATTACGACCCCCATTAATGAAATAGTTGGTACTGAACGCATACATGACTGGTTGACTTGCTATAACAAATGCGCGATCGACCTCTTTCACGTCATTGATAATGAATAATTAGAATATTTTCTCCTGGAGAAAATTTAATATGTATCATTTTGACTTTTGCATAGGTGGCGATTTGAGGTTACAGTAAACAGGTCACGCAAAACATCCCGATTCTTTTATCGTTTAGTTTATGTCGTCTGCAACATTCAATTTATATTCAGAGTGCAATGATCAAAGAGTTACAGACACAGTTGTTGTCTAAGACAGACACACAGATGTGCCTTCCTTCTAGACATATTGACGGACGTGACTTACAGCACACAGCTCCATCCTCAGTCTGAACAGTTTTGGAATTTTAATCGTTATTCAAGAAAACGACCACGGATGTAAACAGCCGTTTAGAAGCGACACCAAACCTGTGGTTTTTATTATGTCATATAACTTCATTGATATCTCAATGACGATACAAAACGTTAGTTGCGATTTTGTTTTTACAAACTTCAAATATTTGAGAGCACAAAATTCCCCCAACCCCGTATTTAATGCAAAATTGTAAATAAATCTTGCATCCAACCATTTATAATTGCTATCAAGGAAAAATACATGTCTGTGAAAAAGAAATTTTGGAACAATTTCAACATCCATCGTCCCAACATTATCAGTGATTGATTATAGTTAAAAACGGAACAAGTTTGAAGGACCGCTCCGGCGGCCTAGTGGTTAGAGCGTCCGCTTCGGATGCGGGAAGTCGCGGGTTTGAACCCCGACAAAGTCATCCAAGAGACTTGTAAAAATGGTACAAACAGTTACCTCGCTAGGCGCTTAGCATTAAGATGTTATTGTTAGGACTGGTTGGCATGGTGTCAGGATTGTGTGACTGGGTGGGACGTGATGCTACATGCCCCAGTGCTAGACGTCACTATTAACTGCCACACTGCGGACATCGTTGCGATATGACTGAAAATTTGTTAAAGCTACGTTATAAATCCAAAACACGCACAAGTCTGAAGACGAGTGCAGCAAAAATGATGATTATTTTACCGATCAGTTTCCATGTTACTCAGAGTTGGACATAACATGAATATAATGTGGGTTATAATGTTTATTATATCTGCTATAATTTCTTCATTCGGGACGTAGATTAATGGGTTGCAACTGAGTTACGTTATAAATTGGGTAATTCAGTAGTTGTAATATTTTGCCCACAAGTACAAGACGGACTGTGAAAACAACTTAGTGTTTATGACTATTGTAAAATAATGACGTAGTAGCGTCTCAGAGTGCCGCATTTAGGTCAGCAAACTATTCTGTTGTGGTGCACCAGAGAAGCATCGCGAGTTTTTAACCTCCCAATATAACGGCTGTAGTCTGATGCAGTTTCATCAGATTGAGGGGGTATTTTGCAGGTATTGTGTACTTTAGAGAGAGTGACAAGTGTAAGGTGAAGTTGTTTGAATTTGCAACATGCACAATGGAGAGAATGATGATATATCTCTATGCTACTTTTATGTACCGTAACTAACATTTATTTACGTATATTTGTACTTGATCTAAGCACACAGTTGACCAAGACGGTTGCCCCCATGCGCTTGAAAAGTCAACATGAATTAGTCTAAAGTACACTAACGTTGGTAGTTATTAAAATCGGGAAAATGAATTTTGCCAGAGTCTTGCCACTAATAAAGCACCAAACCTTTTGCTGTATATTGAGAATCACTATCTTCCTGTGGCCCAAGTCAATTGTCGTCTTGTAGTATTCACATACCCTCCCGTTTTGTTGTACCCCCTACCGATTTTAAATTCGAAGAAAAGCAAACTGGATGTAATAAATGTACAAAATTTGGTCACTTCATTGATTTACAAATTTTTTCCTCTAAGAGTGAGGAGAGTCTGCAACGCAGTCTGTGGCTATTGTCATGGGGAACGCTCCATGAGCTGAAAATTCCCACTGTGCCAATCGTGAAAAAAAAAAAAAAACTGCAGAAAGGAAGCATGCACACTTAAACTGCCAAAATAAATCATTGTACATAACACTATGTCCTCGCCAGGAACTATAATAGCAAAATAAAATTTAACTGTTCTAAATTGAAAACACACGAGACCGATTCTTTAACTTGTGATGCAAGTACTTGACTTGAAAAAAAAAAATGTGCTGAAGTATTCGGTTAAATACCGGCGAGCCATACAACAACATGCATATGATGCGTACGCTTAATAAACGTGTGAAAACTAGACTTAATATGTACTATAACCGATAAGGAAAGACCTCTCTCGGTAACAATTGGCAACTGCTGTTAGGAGAAGGGTGCATTTTAGCTTGTACGCATAAAAGAATATTTCAATTCAGAAAAAATATTTTCGCCAAAGTTAATGTCAGCAGCAATCGACCTTAACCTGCAATATATCGAAAGCAAACATTTTAAACTCTTGTCTTCACCGATTCACCTGTAGAACTTCAGTCACTAGTATCGGAAAACGCGTGACTGTCCAATATTCTCATCAAACATGCCGAACTGTGTACCTTTCACAATGTAGTATACTGTTAGTTACACAGCCACATCGGTATAAAAGGTAATGAAAGAGCAGTCGACGCTGCTAAAATGGCCCTAGATCTAAAACCATTTAACTTTAATATACCATACACTGATTTTAAACCTAGTATCAAACTCTTTTTTTAGTAAGTGGCAGCTATCATGGAACAATGCTGTGAATAACAAACTATATGTGATCAAATCAACCCTGGGCGATTGGCTTCCTTCCTGCAGAAACATCGGTAAGGACGAGGTAGTCATTGCGATAATTAGAATTGATTAAATTATATAACCTATTCCTACATATTAAAAGATGAAGACACACCCGAGTGCGTTTGTTGCGGTAAACCCTTCACTGTGAAACACTTGATTGTTTCGATCTGCAACAAACATGCGATCGTTACTGCAATGTTTAACATGTACAGGATTTTGTTTTGATAGGTGAATATAACTAATGTTTTATACTTATTGATGGAAGTTAATCTTTTTTTAAAAACATTTGTCGTTTGAACGAACATTCATATTGTTTATCATCCAGATATGTTTTATAATCTTTTTAGTATACACGGAACATTTACATCCACTTTGATCGGGAACCCTTATTATCGTGTCTTTATACTTTTATCACTCTTATATAATAAACCTTTCTGACAATTCTTGTTCTTCGTACAACCCTTTTTATGGCGCTTTATAGCCTCAGGGTGCTGGTGCGCCGTAGAATTCACAATCAAGCAGTCAATCCATCCAGGTTTCAGTACTAGGAACGGAAACTGCAATATAAAATCCATTATTTATCATGCTCATTTTGGCATCATATTTACCAAAATTTCTGCCGCATGCTAAAATTTGAATCTTTGTTGCGGGGACTTGAAAGCTTCAGTCGATCCGAAGAATTTTTGTCTCAGAGGTCAACTTATGTGAAATGTCGCGCCTTCTCACCGCAAACAAGTGAGAGTTTGCTCAATGGAATTTTCAGATATGTATCTGAAACATCAATATGGATAAGATATTATGATGTTCTATGTCATTCAGCCCTTGATTGTCCTGTGTGTGGTACAGGAAGACAACGATCTTACTGGGTCAGTCTCGTGGAATTGTTTCTATCCAATCTGATTAGTATTTCAGCACATGGTAGAACGAGATCGAAGAATAGTTAAAGATAGGATAAAGGAAATTGTGTCCTTACAGTTGTAGACGCTTCACCAAACTCAAACACAAATACAATAGAACATTTATTCAAAATTCAATATATGCCAAGTCAGCAAAATTTTTTGTAACCGATAAAAATTCGTACACAATAAATCTTGAAACTAATAAAAGGTAATGCTTATTAAATGTACATCATGTAGATCTTAATGGGTGTAATCCTGAAACATAGAAACTCGCTTCCTCGTGTTTATTGTACTATTAGTTAAATATATTGTTTTTTTTCTGTGTCCACGAACTTTTATATCCCCATTTTCATCTAGGTAACTAGTATTTGTTTCATTATTACATATAGTTGTAGCGTAGACATCATTATGATCAAAAGTTAATTGACCTGTACTTTTCACTGTTTATATCTGTATCTCTTTCTGGATCTAACAAAATCTGTATTTCCGGAGAAAAGCTACTCTCGATTTCAATGAAGTAGCCACAGATTTAACCTTTGTTGACAGGTGTGATGTCACTAATTTTCAAATGCTACATCTCGAATTTGGAAAGCCTGTGCATCAATAGTACCAGACATCCACTTCATTTATTTGAATGCTGGACAACAATTCTTGTAAGATGTCCAATGATATTACTCATCATTTGTACGAGTCCAATCCGTATTTGCAATTGCACCTTCAGTGAAACCTTTATAATCCATATTATTACCAATGAAACGTGTGAACCTTCATTCCCGCTATTTCAGTCCGGAAGGTAAGCAAGGCCAGAAACTCCTTGATCCGAAACAACGGGCGAAATGCAAAACAAAACTCGCCTGGGCAGCATTCTTCGGAGTGCCACTTCCTTGTCTAGGGTCATTTTGTTGCGAATTATTCAACATCACTCAGAATCAGAAGCTAATACGGAGCTATTATCACGTCATAAACCTTCTATTCTTGAATCGTCTTTATCTTCATAAATCCTTCTAAAATCATTTGAACGAATTTTGTTGGCGTATATATTCCACCAGTTTCTCCGTGACAAATGATCTCAACAAAAATATGAATTAGAAACTTCATTCAGCCGCTTCTCCAGATCTACAATAGGATAACATCGCCGATCCTGTTGTAACGTCATATATTTGTGAAATAAGTATTGAAAATGTTCTGTATGTCCAGAGGTACCATATCTTTCATTTTCATCACGTAATTTAACCCATACATATCTTCGACAGTCATTGAAAAGATAATTTACATTGATGTTTGTTTGGACATGGAGTAAAAACTTGTAACTTACTCGCCGCAACCATTTTAGATTCTTGGATAATAACCATATTCTCCGAATATTTGCATCGCTGTAGTTAGCTGATCCCTAGTCGACTATATATTGACCCCATAGCGGTGATGTGGAAGAGGATCCGTATGAACCAGGCGGAAGTAGACCAAAGCGTCAAAAGTGAGGAGCCATCCGAATGGGAAGCTAAGACATTAATCAAGAAGGCTGTAAAAGCCAAGAATGAAAAAGATCCCAACATATTTTTTAGATTATATAGGAATAGGAAATGATGCCAGAAAATTAGCGAGAAATGTTTGGATGTATCTATGTACAAGTGACCCCGGAAGCTATTTCCAGTTGTTCATTGGTGATGACAAAAGCAAGTGGCAACAAAATTTGGTTGCAAACTTTTAAATATGTATGTAACAGCGCTGACCAGTGGACTGAAACTTTGCTGTAGAAAGGACTCGCTGTACACATAGTGCAAAATAAAAGCAACAATGCTACTCCTATTCAGAATCTACCAGCATGAAACTTTCGGGTTTGCATTTTCATGGGTGTTATGGTTTTAAGTTTCAAGGTTTTATTGTTGTAAGATTTAAAAGTCGTGTTAAAATAACGTGTAAATCACGAGAAGTGTTTAATTCGTTATTAAAGGCTTTGCATTTTCGTGAGTGTTATAATTCAAGTTTTAAGGTTTTATCGTTGTAAGATTTAAAGGTCGTGTTCAAATAACGTGTAAATGATGATAAGCGTTTAATTGGATATTAAAGGGTTAGCTATTTAATTCCAACATTAATGATTTAAAAGCATTATTTGAAGGAAGAAAACTGCATTATTTTCGTGACTTTTGGATTCCAAAAATATAGACAAGGGCTCAATCAGAACAACAACAAAACAACACTTCATTACATAATAGCGGGAGCTCACCCCCGGTGATTCAATCGATAAGCTATACTGTATCCACCGGTGATTCACTCGATAAGCTATACTGTGTCCACCAATCAGCAGTTAAATTCTCTGAGATAGCCGTAAGTCAAATAGCGCGAAAATGAATTTTGTAATGATTCATTTGGACATGTTTTCATTTACGTCCGTGTTCAACCCAACTTCAGACCCCTATGTCACAAATTATACAGTGAAATCAAAATAATGCAGGCAAATGCAACTACAGCAGAAGCGGTTTCCAAATATACATTCCTTAAGGTAACAAACAGAATCATAAACAACGCAAATAAAGCTATTTGACATTTACGGAATGTTTATAGTATAATTAATATAATTAAGTAACCTAACCATAGAAACTAATTAGATGATAGAGAATGTGCGCTAAGGCGCACATAATACTTTTCGTATAAGCATTCATTCACGCGCAAATAAAAAAGCACTTACACATCTTATTTTATATTTTTTTATATGACTATTTCGAACTTTACCTAAATTCCCAAATTAAAAATCTATTAGGAATTGAAACCAACAACTCTGGAATATGATCTAGATAGTGTCGGTCCTAACAGTAGCATGGAGCGTGCTAATAACAATGTAAACATAAATACACCATA
This sequence comes from Megalonaias nervosa, assembly GCA_016617855.1. Lineage (NCBI taxonomy): Eukaryota > Metazoa > Mollusca > Bivalvia > Unionida > Unionidae > Megalonaias > Megalonaias nervosa. The sequence continues at coordinate 25,575 of JAECUM010090720.1, forward strand.
CGACTCTGGCAAAGTTACCAACTCCAAACAAATATTTCAAACGGGAAAGGGCGAGGAAACCTGCTTTTCTGATCTGCGCCTGAAGAGAAGGTAATTCAAATCCAAGTTCTAAAGCGGAAGCGGGGATAATTAGGAAATCTTTAAGATTCTTGGTCTTTTTATAAGCAGGTGCGGGCTTGCTTTTCTTTAGCGATTTAGTACTTATATTACACGATAATTGTAATATATCCCAAATATTGATAATCTTGCCTATATTAGGTAAAGTTGGATTATATTAAATAACAAAAGTAATATCTTCATCCTTGTCTCTAATTTCACATTGTAGTAACTCAAGTTGTACAAGGGAAGATACTTGTTGGACAGCAGTATCAGTGATGTCAGTTGGAATATTTCTGTGTAAGTGTAGACGTAATTCTGTCAAAGATTATTTAAAGACTATCATCCGAAATAATGCTTCTGTATCTTTTCGCTTGAATATATGGTGTTCCGTCATTACATGATTTTGGATGACAAGAACAATATTCAACATATTGATGAACATTTGTGTTTATAGTATAGTAGCAATATGATTACTTTCGTTTTTCACGACCTCTACGTGCAAAATTCGATACTTTAGTTTTAGACACGTTGAACGTAAATTTAATTGTTGGGTGAAATGTATTTAAACAGTCTAGTAAAAGTCTGCCAAAGAACGACTCCAGATCATAAAAATATCATCTAGAAATCTTAACCAAACATCTGATTTGAAAAGGGTCATTTTCTAACTTTCTCATGAATAGTGATGCATAAGAAGGTGCTAAAGGATTACCAATTGCTGTGCCCAACTTTTGAATATATTTTGTATCACCAAATTAAAAAAAAAAAATAAAAAAATTTCAAGCACAAGTTTTATTAAATCACGTAATTTGCTTTCGATAGTGTACTTGTATTTTCTTTTATTTCAAGATAGTATTTACAAGCTTTGATATCATCGTTGTGTGGTATATTCCTGTAGAGTGAAACGACATCAAGTGTGATTAGGAATGATCTTTCAGTTACTTTCGGCAAAGATTTCAATTTGGTAATGAAATCTGAAGTGTCTGTGACATACGAAGGTAGTGATTTCATTAATGGTTGTGAAACGTAATCATTATATTTAGATATTAGTATATGAGTTACATTAAGAAATAATAGGCATCCCTGGGTAACCTCAAGTTAGTGATTTATCGATCGCTTTAGGTAGAATATAAAATTTCGTTGTGCGTATTTTACCTGGAAATATGTCCAGTTGATCATATATGGAGTAGTTGTGTATAGAAATGTCATGAATACATTTCCTTATGTTTTTTTTTTTAACTTCTTCAGAAGTATTATCGGAAAGTTTTGTTTAATATACGATGTCGTTTAATTGTCTATCTCTCTAATATAAGCTTCTTTATTTGTTATTACTATAGTGCTAGACTTGTCAGCTTTTTTAATAATATAACTTGCATCTTGTTTTAAGGTATGTACAGATTTAGTTCTTTAGATGTTTGTAAAATGTTTTCCTTTAGGACTGCTATTTAAAATTTCTTGTGTAGTTGCTTCAGTGTAAAAATCGAGGTAAATATCACATCCGCATGAAGGCGTAAATTAAGACTTATTAGAAAAAGGCCTATTTTGTACACGAGCATTTCTTTCATTTTGTGAATATGTACCTGTTTGTGAATAAAATTCTTTCAATTTTAATATTCTTACATATTTAAACGATGCTTCTGCTAGTTTAATATGATCATGCACTTTAGTTCTTGGACAGTATGATAAGCCTTTACCTAAAAGAATATAGGCACTATCAGTTAGAATCCGATTTGATAGATTTAATACCGTCTCCTTTCCTCTTTCGATTTTTTGTTTCGTTTTTTCCCATTTCTCTGTTTGCTCTTGTTTTGTATCCTAACGAATGGACTGTTCTTTCTTTGTTTTCTGGTGTCTGTATTGGATTCTCCATGGTTTTAATTAGATATTGTAGTGTTGCTATCCGAGTTTTGCTGGGTCTTTTGCAACTTGTTTCACCCCATTTTTTACGGCTTCGGCATAAGTTTTCTTTGTGCACTGGGGCTGTTGCGTTATTTGGTTAATTGTCCATGGAAATTGTTTCTTTTGAGTTAATTTTGTCTGTGAGAGTTGGCTGATTATTTCCTCTTGATTCTGGAGATGCATGATCATTCTCATGTTGATTTTTTGGTTCTTGTTATGTATGTATATGTATATTTCTGAGATTGATGAATTTACTATTCCCTACTGATTCCTTGGGTTGTTGAACAGTACTGTTCGGTTTAGCCTTGGCAATTTTTGATGATATTATTCCTGGTATTAAAGAATTGTCTTTTTCTCTTTGTTGATTATGTAACTTTATAATTTGTATTGATAATTCATCTTTTTTTTTTTTGATTATGTAAATAGTTCCTCATCAAAATTCCAGATATCTTTGAGTACTGTTTTCTTTTAATCTCTATGTTGTTCCAGTTTTTGGTCTGTCTTGATGACTCTTTTGTGATGTTGCTCTTTTAATCTTTTACAAATTTCTAGAGAAACTTTTTCCAATAGCGAGTCGAGAGATTCTTTAAATTGTTTTGCTGATATGTCGTTCCCGATTTGAATTCGTAGTTTCAATCTCAATCCCTTCGGCACACTTTCATCTTCCAGACAGTTTTCAAGAAATCGTACATGTAGACCATTTCTCCTTTGCTTTTCTCCTAATTGTTTCATTGACAATTTTTAAAGACGTCGATCTGTTAATAATATGTTGATCATTTTTGTTGTCATAGTGTTGTTTAAGATTACGGGATAAATATTGCAAAGTAAACAGACTCGTTATAAATCCAGGTTTGAGTGAAGTACTGGACACAACATAATAAAGTTGATTCTGCTAATATGTTAAAATACCAATAACAGATTTTCAGAAAAACATCTCTAAAGTGCGACTGAAATCAAAATGCAATGAAATATACTCAGTACAAAGGATACAGGGAAATTGCACACGAAATGTTCGGAGAATATTTGGAAGTCTCTTCCAAAATGGTCTAAATATATATCAGGCAATCAGCAAATACATTTATAGATTGTTCCTGTTAGTACTATCTCGCATGTAAACTCCCTCATCGGATCAATATAATAAATATGTCCATTTTGTACAAAAATCACACTTTCCCATTTCACAAAAGGAAACTTGTAGCTGCCACAGCTCAAAATGCATTCTTTTCTACTCCCGTACAGTGCTTGGGGCGACGTCGAGGGCACAGTTCTTCAGGGTGGACATATTTACATGTACTGCACTTGTCTTTCTCCGCAATAAGATTCTTCACAGTGTTGGCTATCCTCGGTGTCTGTAAGTGTACTAAGAGCTATTGTAACCTTTTGTTGGTAATTCCACGAGTTCCTCGTCAGGCATCCTTATATGTCAGGAGTGTTAATGCAGTTAGTCTTTTATGCTCTTTAATTATTTGATTTTGTTGAAGGAACTGTATTTTTTATATTGTTCACTGTTCTTAGGGTTTCACTACAGTTCTTCATATTTACATTTTCGAATTTTACTTTTGGTTGCACCATATAACCACACGTGCTGAGGTGCCGTTAAACATTACATACATAAATGCACATCAGGATATCCTTGCTTTCTTTCTTTAGTACGTTGCCTTGATGGGCGGGGAGCACGGGTGCTGAATTTTTAAACACACCAACATGGAAAATTAAAAAAAAAAAACAAAATCGCCTAAAACGCACCAAAACAGGATCTGACTCGGATGACGAACCATGTGGTGTGGATTCATTTCCACGCTTCATGGCGATACAGTCTAAAGATGCCTCAAAACCGCTTACTGTACTCTCTCCGTTTGTTATTGAAAAAACAATTACGGGATTGATTGGTACACCAAAAAGAGTTAAAAAGTTGAAATCGGGCTGCCTACTTGTTGAGTGTGAGCGACGAGGTCAAACAGAAAACCTAAAGAAAATGAAACCTTTCTTCGATATTGCAGTGGCCTCATTCGCCCATACAACACTCAATTCGTCCAAAGGCGTGAGTAGCTGTCGTGACTTGGCTGGAGTCAGCGATCCGGATATCATTGAAGGGATGAAAAACGAAGGTGTTGCTGCAGTCCGTAGAATACGTATTAAAAGCAACAACAATCTCCAGGACACCAACACCATTATACTCACCTTCAACAAACCAACAGTACCCAGAGTGGTCAAAGTTGGCTTTCTGCAAGTGAAGGTTGCGATTTACATACCTAACCCACTTCGATCCTATAAATGTCAGAAATAAGGCCATCACGACGACCGAAGCCAAATATGTGGCCGATGCGGAGACCATTCTCATCAGGAATCTGAGTGTAGAGCAACTCCGCATTGTGTCAACTGTGGAAAGGAATACCACGCCAATTCAGGAGAAGGAAATACAGAGGTAAAATACACAGCCAACAATCCCTATCCAGAGGCCAGAAAGCTTGTACAGGCAAAAACATCCCATCCTGGCCCATCCTTCTCCACTGTAGTTAAAAACAATCCCAAAGCAACGAAGGACGCTCAAACACAGACAGCTGCACCCGAGTCAACATCAAGCTCTAATACCTCCCATTAGCAAGCACAAAAACACTGCATCTATCCAAACAACTTTTAATAATACCCAACCACCGAAACCACCAAAGCATAAAAAACAGATCTCAAGGAAATAGGCAGCAAAAGGGATCAGATGAACCCCAATTAAACTCTATAATAGGTTTGGAGACATTAAGAGCATGTATGCAAAAGAAACCGCTCCATGATCTAAAAGTACCTCCAGACCTACCAACAAAAAAATCATCGCCGTACTTCCTCCAGAGAAATAAACACACAGATTGTCTCCGCGTGAAGTCTAAACTAGCTTCACAATCTCCACTTTAAACTTATAATGAAGAACACCATCATACAATGGAACTGTCGAGGACTCGAAGCCAATTACAATGATATTCTTTTGCCTTTAAACGAATACGATCCTGCAATACTAAGCTTTCAAGAAACTTTTCTAATAGATACGGATAACGTCACACTTAAAAACTACTTCCTGTTTAACACCTACTTCCAGAATGTTGACAGGGCCTCAGGAGGAGTTTCTGTCGCTGTGAACAATAGAGCCCCTCGTAGCGTCATCCCTTCAAACACAAATTTGCAAGCCATTGCTGGGAGTGTCACTCCATATCGAGTGATTACCTTTTCTATTTACAAACCAAAAAACACCAACCTATTACCAAATGAGTTAGACACGCTTGTTCAACAACTTCCTGCGCCATTCGATTTACTCGGTGATTTTAATGCCCACAACATTTTATGGGGATCAAACTACATAAGCGACAGGGGAAAAAGGTTGAAGATTTCATTACTATATACGATTTGTGTCTCTCTAACCCCAAATCTCAGACGTACTTACAAACAGGAACGGGTACATACATGAGTATCGACTTAAAAATTTGTTCTCCTTCACTACTTTTTGATTATAATTGGAAGGTCGCTGATGACCTTCACAGCAGTGATTACTTTACAATCTCCCTTGAAAATATCAACTCTACAATTGATGACGCAGATCCACAATGGAATTTAAAGAAGGCCGACTGGACCAAGTTTGAAACACTTTGTACAGCTAGGCTTAACAGTGATACCGTTCTAAACGACAGTGACCCTATTCGTCATTTTACTTCTGTCTTAATAGAGATTGCATAGGAATCCATTCCTAAGTCCTCACCGAACTGTAAAAGAACCCCAAAACCGTGGTTCACCTAAGAATGTAAAGAAGCTATTAGACAACGCCGAGAAGCACTGAAAAAATTTAATAATCGTCCAACGCCCGAAAATATAACTAAGTACCGTATTGTTCTGGCCGAAGTTCGCCGCACAATTCAAGAATGTAAAAGAGCATCATGGAAAAAATATGTTTCAACTTTAAATTCTCGTTCCTCTATAAAGAAAGTTTGGGACACGATCCGCAAAATAAATGGAAAAGGAAAACAATATTCGTTCCTACACCTGAAACTAAATAACAACAATTCCAATTCCAAACATGAAATGGTTAATATACTCGCTGATAGTTTGTCTAAAAAATCCTCATCGTCTAATTATTCAGAAGATTTCCGAAGATTAAAAATTCCAAAAAAAAGACAGGGTTGAAATTCGCATCGAATTACTCGGAAAGTTAAAATCAACCGTTTTCATTGTTGCAGCTTATGGAATCTTTGAATAAGGCCCATGACACATCCCCTGGGCCTGATGATATACATTACCAGTTTTTGAAACACCTTCCAGAACCATCCTTAACAGTTCTTCTGGAAATCTTCAATGATTTATGGATTACTGGTAATGTACCAAAAATTTTGAAAGAAGCAACAGTAATACCAATTCCCAAACCAGGCAAAGATAGTGCATATCCTACCAACTATAGACCCATATCACTAACTAGCTGTGTATGCAAAACAATGGAACGAATGATCGATTCTCGGCTTGTATGGTACTTGGAAACCAATAATTCAATATCTCCTTTCCAAAGTGACTTTCGTGAAGGTCGTAGCACCAATGATCATCTGGTTAGACTTGAAACATTTATTCGCGACGCTTTTATCAAGAAGGAACACTTAGTAGCGGTTTTCTTTGACATGATAAAGGTCTATGATATGAAATGGAAGTACGGAATACTAAATGACCTGCAGGATCTGGGTCTAAAAGGCCGTCTGCCCTCTTTCATATCAAACTTTCTCTCAGACATAGAATTCATGGTACGAGTGGGCTCCATCCTCTGATATGCACGAGCAAGAGATGGGCGTGTCCTAGGGCAGCATTTTATGTGACGCTTTTCAACATTAAAATCAATAGCATCACCAAGTGTCTGGCTCCTGGTGTGGATTGCTCCTTATACGTTGATGACTTTCTAATATGATCAAAGCACATGCATACAGTTGAAAGACAACTACAGCAGAATATCAACAAGATTCAAAATTGGGCCAATACTAACGGTTTCAAATTCTCGAAATCAAAAACAGTATGTATGCATTTCTGTCAGTTACGAAGACATCATGATGAACCTAAACTTACGCTGGACGGAACACCTATTACAGTTGTGGAGGAAAGAAAGTTTTCAGGTATTATCTTTGACAGAACACTGACTTATATTCCACACCTAAAGAACTTGAAAGCCAAATGCTTGAAATCTCTAGATCTACTTAAAGTAGTAGCGCACACTGACTGGGGTGCTGATAGAAAAGTCATCCTCAGTTTATATAGAACATTTATTCGCTCGAAACTAGACTATGGTTGCGTTGTTTATGGTTCAGCTAGGATGTCCTATTTGAAGATGCTAGACCCAATTCATCATCAAGGAATAAGACTCGCGTTAGGAGCATTTAAGACATCCTCGTGTGAAAGCCTTCTCGTTGAAGCGATCGAACCACCTTTATCACATCGTAGAGAAATGCTTTCCGCACAGTATGCTCTCAAATTAAGACCAGACCCTCTGAACCCTGCTTTATCGGCTGTATTTCAACCGAAATACAAACCCTTATACGAAAACAAGCCAAACGCTTCACCTTTCGTTGGGATTAGAATATCATCCAGCCTTGACAGCACCAAAATTGATCGTGCAAAAATTCAGAAAACGTCCGTGTCCGAAACACCTCCTTGGCTTCTTGAACAACCAAAAGTACTTTTTGCGTTACACGATGGAAAAAATTCGGAGACAGACCCTTCTATCTTCCACAACTCTTATGAACTCCTCATCCAGTTTGAAAATTGTACAAGAATTTATACTGATGGATCAAAAGATGAGGAAAAGGCTGCTGCAGCCTTCGTTAGTGGAAAACACACAACAAAAGTTCGCTTGCCAAACGGTACTTCAATTTTTTCAGCCGAAATCAGAGCAATAGACCTTGCTTTGCAATATATTGAAAACAAACGTATTTTAAACAGCATCTTCTCCGACTCAATATCAGTACTTCAGTCACTACATAACAGAAAACGGAAGAACCCATTATTAGCCAATATTCTCCTGAAACATACTAAGCTGAGTACCTCCCACAATATAGTATACTGTTGGTTACCCAGCCATATTGGAATTAAAGGTAATGACAAAGCAGACCGCGCTGCCAAAATGGCCCTATCACTTGAACCATAAGAGTTTAAAATACCGTAGACTGATTTTAAACGTAGTATCAAAGAATGTTTACGTCAGAAATGGCAGGCATCATGGAATGATGCGGTGAATAACAAACTTCATGCCATCAAGCCAACCCTAGGAGAATGGACTCCTTACAGAGCCATCCGTAGGGAGGAGGTAGTCATTGCAAGAATTCGAATTGGTCATACTTATTTAACCTACTCGCACATACTGAAAGGAGAAGACCCACTAGAGTGCATTTCTTGCAATGAACCATTCACCATTAATCACTTTATGTTGGAGTGTTTCGACCTCCAATCTACGCGCGATCATTATTACAATGTGCATGACATTAGGGAGCTCTTTGATACAGTCAGCGTGGCTTGTATTATAGAATTCCTGAAGGAAGTAAACATTTATTATAAGCTATAGCCCTTTTGAGCAGTTTTATGTGCTATATATTCCGTCCCTAAATTTTAATTACCTTTCATCTGTCTTCATTATCATGCACCATTTACATTCCGCGTTGATCGGGATGCTTTATTTATTTCTCACCGTTACCATCTTATCGTTTTACTTTCAATTGTTTGGTTTCGTGTCGCTGGTTGATACGACACCGTTTACCACTTTTAAATGATCAAACATATAACCTTTTGTATGGGGCTAAATAGACTAACAGTGCTGGTGCGCCGAAAAAATTTGATCAACCAACCAACCATGCTGTTTTATTACATCAAATCAAACATACATAGAGGTCTGCATTACGAAACGGAGAAAAACGAATAATTTCAAAAATGATGTCTGGAATCATACTACGGAAATACAAAATGAAGTCGCTGACATATAAGCTGTGTGACACCAAGACAAGGATCATATTGAAAAACGCAATTAAACAGGATGTGTGGAACTTGTTTACATGTAGATTTTTTTGAAAGAGAGGATATATCCAGGATAATAATCGCAATCAAAATAACAGTCACTTATAACAAGTGAAAAAGCAGAGGAATTTAATATTTTGAAAAACTTGCATTCGATATTTGTATCGGAGTCAATACCAAAATTAAGTTGTACAACATTTTGTAGACTTAGGCCTTTCTGGGTTTTGTTTCAATCAGAACGTGACACAAGTACATGTCTTTGTAAATTGTGTGAAAATACACAGTTTATGTGTTCAGTGTTGGAAAAACAAGGTGTAATCAGAACAGATAAATTAGAAGACATGTTGCAGGAAGTAGCCTGTGATGTTGAAAATCAAATCTGGCTGTACGTAGAATATAAAAATTGTCAACAAGTAGTGTTCAACAGAGAGAAATACAATGGACAAATTGAGTGGCTACAGTGGCATTTGAAAACTGAGAAATGAAATATTTTAGCTGGCAAAAAGCGAGAGGAAAAGGATGTGAAATTTACTGTCAAGGAACGCGTGTCTGGATTTATCTCAGATTTTTCCAAATCATTTGAAAAGCAACTTGTGCGATATAAAAAGCATGTTTACATGATAAGAAATTAGTATGTGTATTTCCGAAAATGGCAGGTGAAGTACAAGGAATGCACTTCGGTGCAGCTAAGAAGCAAATGTTTTTGCACACGGGTGTATATTACGTAGAAAGTAGTTCTAAAGGAAATAGTTAATGCACAGTTTCTGATAATTTGCAGGATGTGCCTGAGGCCATCTGGGCGCACCTTAAGCCTATATTGCAAGATATAAGGTCCAGTTATCCAGAAGTAAACACCACTGCAATTTTAGTGATGGCCCAACAGCATAGTACAGACAATAAGTAAACTTTTATATGCTTTCAACGGAATTGCACAAGCTTGGTTTGTGTGTGTCTCTCTCTCAGGAATTTCGTTGAGTCTCGTCATGGGAAAGAAATACTGGATGCTGTTGGTGGTGCCTTGAAAAGAAATGCAGACAGAAAAGTTAAATATGGGCAAGATGTAACGTCAGCAGAAATATTTGTGGACAGCATGAAAGATAGTGAGACAGACTGTAAAGTAATCACAGAAGATGACATTTTCGGAACAAATTAAGGTTGACAAATCTACGTTAAAAACAATGAAAGGTACAGTGAAATTCCACTGTCACTACACATTCTCCAGGTGTAATTTTGTATAGAAATGTAAGCTGTGATTTTAAGAAGGGAATGAATGCATTGGCCATGAGTTCAATATGTTTATATTCACTGATGAAAAAGATACCAAGAAGACTAATGAATGCAAATATTTAATGTTTAATCATCGTTGGTCTTTTCCTATCCTGATACCTTTTGGTGTTCTGTGAACAATTTCACTCAATGTTTTATTTTATTTCTATTCAGGATTCCCTGAGTGAATATTTTGGTTGTACCGTGATTGCAGTGCTGTACTCGGGTATTGTTTTATGAATATATCTGCTCCAAAATTGTTTTCATATCCCTGTACCCTGTAGCCACTTCCTCTTCTCTCAAACTGAGCCGATATTTCTTTCTCACATTGTCTCCAAGTTTGCGTTAACTTCACGCGTCCTTCTCCAGCTGTTTTGCGCTTATATTTTGCATGATGTTTGTCTCCTAATGCATTTGTCAGGATGTTTCCCCGGAATCAGTTTGATTTTATACCTCCTCGGGATAATTGGTGATTCTTTGTTCAACGTCAAATATATTTCAGTAGTTTTGTTTTTTTTAAAGAAAAATATTGTTCCAATGTAATTTAATTTAATTACTTTTTCCAAATACATCTGATGTGCGTATTCCTGTACTTTGCTTCTTTACGTAACTCCAGTTTGGTGTGTATTTCTCACTGGATATATTTATCATGTGATTTTTCGTCTCTTATTTCCGTGGTCCCTTTGCCCATGCTCATTCAAATGCTGGCTAATTCTCCTGTCATTGTGTGATGTTTAAATGATTTTGTAATGTTATCGTTAAAATTTCCAACTTGCAATGTCTTCTCTGCTTATGGGTGTAAAGTTTGCTTTTTAATGTCGGCCGTCATTGAGAAAAACTGGACATCTGTTTCAAAAATCGTATTACATTTTAAAACAGGAACAATTAAAATCTGACATGATGCTGGAGTTTGCTTCAATAAGGACTTTAAGACAAGTTTAAAAAAAAAAAAGGAATAATGTTGGTAACAAGAGTATCATGTATGGCACTCCGGTATCTTGTGCGTGAAATCCATTTTAATAATCCTCTATATTGGTGATAATACAGTGTGAGTGATTTTGGAGGTTGCTGATGAAAGTATCTCGATGACCTTAAGCTTTGATCAGGGTCTAAAGTGGTAAAGTAAACTTAATGTGCAGAAAACATCATTAGGAACAGATGGGTAAGGGATTGTTTTCAAACATGGCCCTGTTATCTAAGAAATCCAGTAATAGTTTAGTCTTGAAGCATAGCATAAGGAAGAAACGCTTGTAACCTGTCCCAGTGCATGGCGGTTGATAACTTGGTCCTGGCACGGATCCACTAGTGTCTTGCCGTAAGGGATGACTTGTTACATCGACCCCTCTTCTATTGATTGGCCACTAAACAATATGGAAAAATGGATAAAATAAAGAAAGCGTCTCGAGAATTAACTTCATGTTATGCATATACCAGTCTATTTTGTTTGACGATGCAATCTATAAATTATATCGAGAATTTCATTAGATTATCTGTTAATTAAATGATCTGAATACTGTAATGAATTATCCAATTTTTTTGACAAAGATTATGTCCATTATACTTGCATATTTAAATATGACACTTATCAGTGCCAATCTTGTGGATGAAAAATGGGCTTCACGTGTCTGGTGTAATTTTCCATTTTAGAAAATATAATAGGAACTGACATTATTATTCAAGTATTGTTCTGCAAAGTTAGTTATTTAACACAATACATTTGTAATTTATGTCCTTTGAAACTAGTGTTATCCTATAAATGTAAAATTTCATTTATTATAATAAGAGAATTTCATTTAATTTCATGCGGGGTCAAGATACAATTTGTCTTCAGTGTCCAGACATGGAGGTAGGGCAAACATTTGATGTCTTCCACCCAGTTCTTCTAAAACAAGCTACCAGCGTAGCGCAGGCTGACTGGGCTTGTGTCAACGTACCATTTACATTCAGTATCCATACATGGAGGTAGACCAGACATTCTGAGCCTTCCACCCAGTTGTTCCAAAACAAGGATCCATCGAAGCGCGGATTGCCGGGGCTTGGATCCTCCACTCATGGGAGTTTTTATTCCATCTAGCCTCTTCTTGGCTAACAATTCAAAATAGAAAGAGTATACTTTTAATAAATCTTAAACGTGACAAACACAATTTCATGATGAAAAAATTTACAAAACATAAAAATCACCATTATTACGAAGATTTGCTATGTTTGACAATCAAATGGGTAAACAAAGTATCTTTAAAGGAAAACTGGCAAAGCATTTATGCTATTGGTTATATTCATTTTTAAGGTTTTGCATTTATATTCCCTGTTCATACATTGTTTATGACGAATCACTGTAAAATGTCTGTAAAAACTTGAAGGCGCCAGCGCTAAGGTATGAAATAAAAATATAATGTAATTGTATGTAGCTCTAAACTCCAACAAATTTTATTTTGACTTTTATTTCTATAGTGTAATAAATTTTTAATATTGTTTTCCCTCATAATTTTTAAGTTAATTTATTCCTTTGCTTTACATTATATTTCGTCCTGCATTGTAACACCGTCCTTGGCTCTGAGAAAATGCTATAAAAAATGAATAAAAGTTGTTAAAATACTGATCTTATGCAGTATCTTGATTGAATTATTAAAGCACTTGGAGAAGTTCCATAAACTGTGATTAAATAATCTGATGATGTGGACCAATAATCGTGTGTTAATTTTATAAATAATTAGCTCGAGCTATTAAGGTCTTGATGTAGAGTACGTAGTTCCTTTTATTCAATTTAAGATTCATTATTAGTAATAATTTAAAAAAGGGAAAGACTTGGAAGTTTCCTCCTGAACAGATATGTATATGTTTATTGACTTTTAAATAACCTGAGCTCCTCTGTTTTTGTATACTATGTACTGTCATTCTTTTCCTTAGGTCATTTTTCGTCTATGTAAAAAGCTTCACACCTCACATATATCAATGTATAAATGACATTTCTTGAATTGCAATTCATGACCTGTTTAACTTGAAATAGCTTACCATTTTTAAATTTTACCGAGCTTGCTCCTATTATATTTGAACAAGTTTAGCATCTACTCGTGCCACATTTGGTTGCTCGAGCCTCTCTTTCAATAAGGTTAAATTTAGATCTGATAAGAATTTTGTCGCAAAACTTTGGGTTGCCTCTTACTATTAATAATTTTCCTTTTTCCGTTTTCAAAGAGATTTTTCATGTTATCACTACGTTTGAGTAATTGTACACATATTCGTAAGATCGGTATATTTGTATTCCGTGGATTATAGGTTGTAATTAAAGAGATTCCATTTGATGATGGTTATATGTTCTCAGATATTTCCCTTGATTGGCCCATTTCTTTCCGCTTTGAGTATTCCTTGATTAATAATTTCCTTTAGGTAATTGTGCTTCCGAAGATATTGCTGTAACTCTGTTTCTTTGTTCATGAGTATGTTTGTTCTTTACAATTGTTATCACTCTTTATGCAAAATTAAAAGGAATGTACGCTTTTATATTTTTGCATGATAGGATTTAAAATTGGCATAATGATGTGTATCATTTGGTTTACTATAAATATCAGTAGTACTATGCGTTCCGGATAGTCTGACAAGAATGTCTAGGAAAGGAAAGCTCGTTTCACTCTCATTCTTTTTGAATGTTATAGCTAGAGCAGGTCATGAAGTTCCTAGAAGAATTCTTCTATTGGTATATGTTTATTACATATGAAGCAGTCGCCTAAAAATCTCTTCCTATTCTTTCTCGAATAGTCCTCAAATTCTTCGTGTTTACTATTCATTCTGTTAAATAATATTTCTTCAGCATAAGTTGGTGTCATGATAGATGTACCTTTTTTTGCATGTAGTAATTTCCATCAAAATAAAAACATTGCGCTGAAGTACTAGTTTCAAATGATTATATCATAAATTCATTACTGAATCGTGTATTGATGTATTTACTTTTTTTCTTGAGCCAAAATGTCACTGCTTCTGCCCCAAGGTCGCGCGTACTGTTGGTGTACAAATTTAAAATCTCTAAAGTGATGAGAGTTGATCCCTCATTGACGGTGTCTAGTAATTAGTTGAGAAAATCAATATCATCCATTATGAAACTAGGATCGTCCTTGCAAGGTGGTTTCAATACAATATAACGCAAATTACTTTGTTTTTGTGTGCAGCTATTTGGCCCTCCAACAATAGGTCGGAATTCTAAATCTTGGGGGCCTGTGTATTGTTACATATTCACAAATTTCCTTCTGAATTTATTGTGATATTACTTCTGTGGATTTTTGGAATGCCGTAAAAGTGACTTTTACAATGTTTAAAATTTGTTAAATAATCCTTTTCTTCTTTATATAGATTACTTCCATATTTCTCAGTCACTTGGTTTATTAATTGTCTTGTGTCCGTATCGGTTTGTTCTTCTTGTTTCCTGGTAGAATTCTTTATCGTTTAGCATTTCGTATATTTTGTGTCTGTAAATATTGCTTCCATAATTATAATAGCTCCACCTTTATCTGCCTCTTTGATAATGATTGATTTATCCTCCAATAAAGATTTCAAAGTTTTTCTATCATTTTTGTCAAGCTATTTTTCTTTGTGATTAATTTCTAGTGGATATTCTTTTAAGGTTTGAATAACATTCTCCAAGACTTTGTACTTTTTGGTGGATTCCATCCCGTATCATTTCTAACTAAGGGTTTTTCTTTTGTTCATCCTTGTGTAAAATTTTTCACTTGGTCTCAATTCGGGACTGAATTCCTGTATGTCTTTTCGTAGTTCTATTATGTTATCTCCAGATGTTGGGGTAAATTAAAGAACTTCAGTAAATTTCTCGTTTTCAGTAATTTCCCAGCTAGACAGGTTTATTACCTTTGGATGGATATCTTCAATTGGCTTTGATTTATTGTTTTGTTCTAGTAATATTATCAAATTTGTCTCTTTGTCCGTCAGATTCAGACTGGGTTTCCTTCTGTTCAGTATTTATGTGCCTCCTCAACCCACATCTATCGCATTGGTCATGTTCTATAAAAGAGGTTCTTACATTATAACAATAATGACTAAATCTCGCTGATAGAGGTTACAGGCATAATATGTGATTAATGAACTTGTTCAGTATAATTTGACTCGAAAATGGGGAGAAGCTATTCGGTAAAACATAAAAAATCAGAGAGCAGCTAAGTCGCCACCCACCACATGAGCTCCTGTTGTCCAAGAAGCGAAACAATAAACGCTAATAACGTAAAACGAAAAGCTCGCATCTTATATAAATAGTGACACATGTTGTAGTGAATATCCACCCCCAGGCGCATTATGATGCACAGCTAGTTATCCCTGAGTCTGTTACACTATTCCATCTTAAAAGTCTTAGTTCTCCTAAATGTTTTACATAGTCTTTCAAGGTTCTACTCGTTTTTTATCGCAGCATTTGACACTTTCCTCCAGAATGTCGAGAAACCTACAATACCCTGCAATGTCCCGTCTTAGGGCAGTGAGACGGAGAGTTTTGCAGTTGTAGTATCAACACCATCGGAATAGGTGGCTAGCAAGCATGAAACTTGTTATTGGAAGCACCAATAGTTTGTAGCGGTTAAGAAGTCACACGACCACCCCGATGGATATCGTGTATTTGGTCTGGAGTTGAACTTATCTGAAAGTTTATGACAGCATACTCAACACTGAGCATGTTCCTGTCAACTGACATTTTCTTCCATGATCTACGTGGCCAGTGAATTGACGCTGAGCCTGCTGTAAATTTTACTGCTATTTCTTTGTCCCAGGCCCTAGTTACAGGTGGAAACGAGGGCATGCACAACTCTCAGATCAGTATCCATGCTCTTTCCTGATTTGTCGACTTCTTGGAGGAGGCTTGGGAAGATTTGCAATATGTTCAGAAGAGGTAGCTGAAATATTAAGTGGAGTCTACCAGGTTGCATCTTTGGGAACCATTGGTTGACTGGTGATGGTATGGCTGTCCAGGCTGGGTAGTTCCTGACTCGCAGATCTCGTGCCTGGCTCTGGCGCCACTTTCGCCATTTCTAGCGGAATACTTTCTGGCTCTGTATTGAAAACTGCCATGTCTCGTGAAAGCAACTCTGTAGATTTGAATGCATTCTTTTCTTCTCTACACCCTGATAGGCAAGCATCAGATGTTAGTGATAAAACCAGAACTGGCTTCTCTAATTTCAGGCTTGTGGCAAGTTGATCTTCGGCTACGTAAGAGCTCGATATAGACATGGCAGGTTGAACATTTTGCTACTAAAGCTGTTGAATGTGCAACTGGTAGTGTTCGAGGCATATATGATCTCCCTGGGCGATTAGTTATGAAGCATGATGGAATGCCTAACTTTTGGTGTAAGTTCTCCTTGAGGGCCTCCTCATGAACCTCATAACCCTCCAGCACCGGACCTGATTCGACTAGGGTCCAATGGCGCCATGATATTCCTGGACAGACTTTCAAAAAAGTGCCTTTCTCTTAATATGTTGTCGCAAAGACTAACGTCATTCCAGGTTGAAAATCCGTGACCTTTAGAAAAGAAGTATGTCTTACTACTGCCGATTCCAAGTTGCACTGAATCAAACTCGATGTCTTCATCCGAATGGCTGGTGTGTGTGAATAAGGCTTTGGAACCTGGGCCTCCTCTGGGGGTTATCTTGGTGATCCATATCCATCTTGAATGATACCCATCCATCTATCCATTATTTTCTTGAGCGATTGGGGCGCATGCACCTGATCAGCCAATTCGAAACGGTCGAGCGTGCCATTTTGGCAGTCCGACTATGGTACTCTATTGACCGAACAATCTTAATGCAATCTCTTCAGTAGAGCGCTAGACAGAACCCATTGGGTGCACCAACCTAATCTTCGGGCAGCACTTTGATGTGCAGCTTGTACTATCTACTGGCATGCTTTTTCAGATCACTAATTTTCTTAACACCTTTCTCCTACTCGTGACAACATGGGCAGGCGATACCCATCGGATCATATGGCGGTCCTGCTTGGTGGGCATTGAGATCCCTCTTGGTGGAAAACACATTTGGACATAACCAGCACGGCATTCTGGAAAGACTTTAGGAGGAATGATTGTAAACGGCCCGTTCATGGGCAACTTGACATACGAATATTTGTTTAATGCGCGTTTTTTCTGTCAACGCTGGTTTTGTATGACATACTGAAACGAAATGCTTAATGAATTTGTAACATCTCATTTAAGTGTTTCCTTTTTAGAGTAATCCTATATATTTCGCAGGAGGAATCTACCAATACATCCGAATATCAGTAACCTAGTTAATCTCGATTCCAGAATGCCCTACTCGGGACAGAGCTTTACACAACCCATATGTCTCGAGTAACACACTGATGTGCCGGCATCGCCTGTCCTGTTTGGTCTACCTCCGCTCTCACGTTATGGATCTGATGTTTCCACCATGCAATCCTCGGGATCCCCCCTCCCCCTTCAAGTCTTGACACGACTGAAGGGTAGGTGATTCATAATCAAACGCAAAAGTACTAAAATACCCCAAAACAAATACGAGTTTTATAGCTGAACTCTACATTTTAAGTCTTACGTTCCAACTTGAAATCGATACAACATTATAATATCAATATGGTATTCTTTAAATGACCTTTCTCTCTTGCTTGTAAATCATAATGCCTTTTATGGTAATTGGCATTTTGTTTCAGGCATTTCTGTGCAAGTTCATGAACTTGTCTCATTGTCTCGTGCAATTCTTTAATGTAACTATCGGCGTACGTTTTCTTTGCATCATTTTCCATGGGCAGTTTTCCAAATAACAGCTCACGTTGGAAGTATCGTTTCTCAATCTAACATAATCAGACTTGGACTTCTGCTAGTACTTAAGTGTATTGATGCGCTTTATGCTATAATCACTTGAGGCAGATACCAGTGCCAGTTATGATCTTTTACACAATACATTGTAAACATGGTAGCTAGTGATCGATTGGATCTTTTTTCACATGGCCATTTGCTTCAATTTATAGTGATGCTAATCTTGTTTTATTGATTGATAAGAAGTCACACGTCACGAAAAATCTTTGATTCCAAGAATTTACATTTATCAGAGTGGAGCGCTATACCTGCAGATATGTTGACCAAGACGTTGGTCACTGTTAGCGCTGCTTGATCAGGTAGAGGTATGGACTCTGTCCGCTTTACGTAATAGTGACAGAATGTACTTATCTTTGTAGAGGGAAGTGATCCTCTATATCATGGGCAATATTCTCCATCGGTTGAGTGAATAAATATTGACCCAAGGGTGCATGATTCTATTTACTGGAAGGTTTACGTGCAGCACATTTGTCAGATCTCGCAGTAATCTTCAAACCGCAGCAGTATTGTCAAGGTCCCGTTTGGACACCATCTTCAGACAGGATATGTCCAAGAAACTTTACTTTCCTGTAAAATAAAATGCACTTGCACTGTTTTAATTTGAGAATTGCTTCCTGCAGTCGTTGAAAAACTCGTAACCTTTCTGGACATTGGCTGATGGGTTATTATATCGTCTTTGTAAAGAATGCATTCATACAAATGTAATCCTCTCAAAACACTTTCCAAATGTTAAGAACTAGACGGGACGTTAGATAATCCGAAGAGCATAACCAGGAATTGATAGAGACTAAAACTTGGAGCAAATGTCTATCTGAAGGGATCATGGCCGCCAGTATCCGGAATTCAGATTCATGCATTATGACATGATATTTCTCCATTTTAAAGCTGGATTCCGCTTTTCTCCAACTTGAACCAATTTTTCTCCAATATAGTCCGTTTTTTTATATCTCCGATCCATTTTTGTTTTCTTAATATAACGGTCTGTTCGGTCCCATTACGCAACGATCCTTGTAAAGTGTTCATTCCGTATATTATTTACCACACGAGGATTTAAAGAATACTTTGATTGGTCAAAAGATTATACTCATCCAGTGAATCTTCGTGTTATGGAAACTGATATATATGGAAAGAAAGAATCACGCATGCAAAACATGGCGTTTCGAGTTTTTTAGAGACCAGGGCACAAATATGTTAGGATCAGGGTTTGAAAATGAATGCCAGAGAACTGGCATTTTGTGACCTTTGCAAGAAAGATTTGAATTACGCTAATTGCGTTTGGAAGTGTTTGGAGCGGCTCCTCCAAAAGAAGCTACACGGAGAAAAATTGAATATCAGAAGCACAAAAGACTGCCAATATAAGGAGAAGCTTGAAAGGGGGAAAAAAACATGAGAAGGAAAAGAAACGGTTGAACACTGAGTCAAAAAGGTCAGTGGTGACAAAAAGGAAAGCAATAGAAATCTTCGCCAAGGCTGCAAAAAGAGCATCACTGGCATATCAGTATCAACAGGTTGTGTCTAGTGGGGGAAAAAACAAGTGAATTATGTGATTATTTGTATATAGTCAATATATTTGAGTATTTTATTTTACAGATTTGTTATGAAAAGAGAAAATTGTAATATAATATTTGCTGGAAAAATTGAGACATTATTACGACAAAATTACTGTGTGAACATGCACATGTAATAACTTAAGCACTAATATTATTGGAGAACAAGTTGATGAGAAAATTTTGAAATTCTTCGAGTATTGTTGAAAGTTTTGGTACGTTTGTGATTTTTTGAAAAAAAAAACTGAACAACTGCAATATATTATGAAAATAAGGTCCACCAGTAACAGTTTTGTACGTGTAAAATGGATTTTTGGCCGGGGGCCTTCGACACCCTCGGACCTATAGAACAGGGGCGCCGCCCCTTGAGACACCGTGGGGAGGACTTCAAAATCCCATTTAAATTTTTTCGGTCTTTTTATGTACGAACAAAATCATGTCTGCCACGATGAGTCAGATGCATACTACAGAACCGTTTCGAATAAGAAAAAGAGTTTAAAGTCATCAACTCTGGCAAGAGGGTAGGTATCCTTCGCCGGTGATTAAGTTTCCTATAGTCAACATAGAATCGAGAACTTTCATCCCTGGTGACAAGGACACTGGGCATGGCCCAAGCGATGTTTGATGGCTCAGCAATACCTCGCAGTAACATCTTCTGTGAGGTTGTTGCACAGGCAGAACTTGTCCTGTATGAATCTTATGCTATACTCTGTCAGTCTTGCCATGGTCTTCGGGAATCTCTGAAAATGTATTTTGATTTTGCAAATGCCTCTTTTTCATCTGATGTACGTTGTGTAGAACCTCTCAAACATCTTTTTAAATTGGTCTGGCAGCTGATCGACTGCAGGGATCTCGACTTTTAATTATTACACTAGCAAACCTATGAAGAGGTCTTGTTTGTAGTTAAACTCGCATAATGCTAATGTCATTGTTCACAATGTTTTAAGTCACCCAAGTTAGTTACATTAACTTATTTATCGTTAGCTCTTGTATTAATAATTCCACTTAGCAGACTCTTGTCTCGCTAACTCGGTGAGAGACTTCTAGAATGACATCTTTAGCAAGGAAACCGCGCTTCAATTCCACAGATAAGTACAAAGAATATTGTCCGATTTATTTAATTTGTTTGGACCTACTTGACCAATTCTGATATTAAATGAACACAAATGCTTGGCTTTATTTTGTACAGACCCATTCAAACAAGTTGACATTTGGCGTAGTCAGTCAACGGTGTGTCGTGTTCCTAATTTTGTCGTTTGAATGTATTACAAGTTGGTACTGATCTCTGTTTCTCAGTTCACGCTCATAACCACAATTTTTGGCCCCGTTTTGGTTGTAGAGGGGGCACTTTCTGAAGAAATGGTCGCGAGACTTGAGCAAGGAGCAAGTTTTGTCTCCATGCTGATGTTTCGAGATAGTTTATCATGGCGAGATGGATGCAGGCCGTTCTTGTCTAGACGTTCAAAACGTTCAACTATTTGAAGAGTTTCCTTGATAATGTCTGCATCTTTAGAATCTGATCGCGAACTTGCATAGATCAATCGAACATTGGATTTTATTTTAAGGACTTCACCTAACTAATCTTCCTATCGCTGCACAGCTTCAACTGCTTCAATCACATTCTTGCGCTCATGGTCATTGCAGCGAAAATTCATCTCGTATGGAAGAATTCAGAACAGCCGATTCATTGAAAGAATTTCTTGACCTAGTATCTAAGTCTGAATACACCTTTTGTGCCAACTGTCGTAGTTCATCACCAAGTACGGAATTTCCAAACCGTTGCTGAAGCTCCTTTCTGAGTATCGGATAAGACCTCTTCTCCGTTTCGGTAAAACTGACGTAAAATGTTCTTGCAGGAAAACGCAGACAGACAGCCAGTGTAAGACCTTTTTCTTAAAAACTTCATCGACCATGTTTTGCACAACTTATACTCATCGTTATCTTCATCTCCACTGAAATGGTAGGGTTTCATATAATATCGTCCTGGCACTGAACCAAGATATCAAATATTGATTACGATCTCTCTCCCCTCCCCACCCCCCTTTGCGGGTCCGGAGTTGTCGAATTAGCCCATCGTGTCCCCACTACATGTAAGAGGCGAGTACGTAGAGGCAACCTCTTTGCCGTGGGTTGCGGCCCGTGTCGGTGGAGGAAAGGATCCTGGTAGCTGAGCAGAGGTTAGATCAAAGCATGAGGAAACGGCTGCAGCAGCCTTCGATAGTGGAAAACACAACAAAAGTTCGCTTAGCAAATGGTACATCGATTTTTTGCAGCCGAAATCAGCAGTAGACCTTGCTCCGCAATATATCGAAAGCAAGCGTATTTTAAAAGCATCCTTTTCTCCAACTCACTATCAATACTTCAGTCAATACTCAATAGAAAACTAGAAAACCCATTACTAACCAATATTCTCATCAGACATACTGAGCTGAGTACCTCCTTTAATATAGCATACTGTTGGTTACCCAGCCATATTGGCATTAAAGGTTGTGAGAAAGCAGATCGCGCTGCTAAAAGTGGCCCTATCCCTCGAACCATCTGATTTTAAAATGCCGTACAGTGATTTTAAACCTTGTATCAACGAGTTTTTTCGTCAGAAGTGGCAGGCGCCTTGGAATGATGCCGTGAATAACAAACTCCATGCAATCAAGCCAACTCTAGGAGACTGGGCTCCATTCTACAGAGCAAACCGTAAGGACGAGATAGTCACTGCAAGAATTGGAATTGTGTCCATAAGCAGAAAGCATTTCAGCCGAGTTTATGTGTTTTGGTGTTCCACAAGGCTCCGATCTTGGACACGTTCTCTTCGTTCTGTACACTCCGCCAGTCTCAAATGTCATAGATTGACATTCTGTGTCACAAATTGTACGCTGACGACATTCAAAGATAAAAATCTAGCTGCCCAACTGAAGTTGAGCCCACCATCCAAGGCGTAGAGAGGTGCATTTTTGATGTAAATTCATGGGTGACATGTAGCAAAATGCAGAAGAATGATGATAAAACTGAAGCCATCCTATCACCACGCAAAGACTTTCTTATTCACATCCTTTACCTAAAACATGCAAACTGGCAATAACATTAAATTCAATCAACAGAAGACTTCCTAGAAGCGGTGGCTTAACTTGTTAATCGGGAGGTAATCTTACCTACTGAGTATACCACCTGTGTATCCCTGGCACTTCAAAAGCGTCCCCTTGTTGGACTCCGTGGCGGGTGGGTGAGCACGGGTGACGAAATAACAAAACAAAAAAAAATGGAAAATCCCAAAATAAGTCAACTCAAGAGAACAAAAACTATTTCAGACTCTGACGATGAGCCATGTGGCGTGGAATCTTTTCCTCGCTTCATGGTTATCCAGTCCAAAGATGAAGCTAAACCACTTGCCGTACTATCGCCATTTATAGTTGAAAAGACTATACTTGGGTTAGTCGGCAAACCCAAAAGTGTTAAGAAACTTAAATCAGATGGTCTGCTTGTGGAGTGCGAACGTAAAGAACATACTGAGTACATCCAGAAAATCAAGACCTTTCATGAAATCCCAGTAACTTGTTTCGCACACACATCACCGAACACATCAAAAGACGTCATTCGTTGCCTTCACTTGGCTGGAGTCAGCGACAATGAAATCATCGAAGGGATGAAAAATGAAGGTGTCACTGCAGTCCGTAGCATTCGTATCAAACGTAACAACAATCTGCAGGACACCAACACCATTATACTCACTTTCAACAAACCAACAGTACCTAAAGTGGTCAAAGTTGGATTTGTACAGGTCAATGTTGAGATATATATACCAAATCCCCTTTGATGTTTCAAATGTCGAAAATACGGCCATCATGAAGACCGATGCTCGAAAAGTCAACTATGTGGCCGATGCGGAGACACTCATTGGGAATCTGAGTCCAGAGCCACTCCGCATTGTGTCAGCTGTGGAAAGGAGCACCATACTAATTCAAAGGATTGTGACAGCTGGAAACGGGAGAAGGAAATAAACATCCCCTATCCAGAGGCCAGAAAGCTTGTAGAAGCTAGAACTTCACTCCCCGGACCGGCCTTCTCAACTGTAGTGAAAAACAATCCAAAAGCAACGAAGGACGCTCAAACTCAAACAAGTCCACCTGAATCCAAATCCAACTCGAATATCCCTCATTATCAATCTCTAAAAAACTCAATATCGACTCAAGCAACATTCAACAACACTGCACAGTCAAAGTCACCAAACAGAAAAAAAAGTCGCAAACAAATAGTCCTATTTGAAGATGCTTGACCCAATTCATCATCAAGGAATAAGACTCGCTCTGGGAGCATTTAAGACATCCCCGTGTGAAATCCTATTCGTTGAAGAGAACGAACCACCTTTATCACATCGTTGAGAAATGCTTTCCACACAGTATGCTCTCAAATTAAGATCAAACCCTCTGAACCCTGCTTTTTCGGCTGTTTTTCAACCCAAATACAAAACCTTATACAAAAGTAAACAAACGCCATACCCTCCTTTGGCATTAGAATATCATCCAGCCTTGACAGTACAAAAATTGATCTTTCAAAAATTCAGAAAAAATCCTTCTCCGAACATATACCTGGCTACTTAAGCAACCAAAAGTACTATTTTACAATACAATCTGAGACAAACGCTCCCATCTTCCACAACTCTTATCATGAACTCCTCACCGAAAAAATTTAAAAACTTCACAAAAATTTATACTGATGGATCAAAGGATGAGGAAAAGGCTGCTGCAGCCATCGATAGTGGAAAACAAACAACAAAAGATCGCTTACCAAATGGTACATCGATATTTTCAGTCGAAATCAGAGCAATAGATCTTGCTCTGCAATATATCGAAAACAAACGAATTTTAAATAGCATTATCTTCTCCGACTCGCTATCAGTACTTCAGTCACTACACAACAGAACACTGGAAAACCCATTATTAACCAATGTTCGCTTCAAATATACTGAGCTGAGTACCTCTCACAATATAGTATACTGTTGGTTACCCAGCCATATTGGTATTTAAGGTAATGAAAAAGCAGATCGCGCCGCTAAAATAGCCCTATCCCTCGAACCATCTGATTTTAAAATGGCGTTGACTGATTATAAATCTAGTATCAAAGAGTGTTTACGTCAGAAATGGCAGGCATCATGGAATGATGCAGTGACTAACAAACTTCATGCCATCAAGCCAACCCTAGGAGAATGGACTCCTTTCTACAGAACCATCCGTTGGGAGGAGGTAGTCATTGCAAGAATTAGAACTAGTCATATAACCCAATACTACATAGTAAAAGCGAAGACCCACCAGAGTCCGTTTCTTGCAATGAACCATTCACTGTTAAGCACCTGATGATAGAGTGTTTCGACCTGCCCCCGTGGTCGAATGGTCTTAGGCGCTGATCTTTACAGATTAGGGACATCTCACCTCTGTCCGCGTAGGTTCGAGTCTCAAGTTTGATCTGCATGGGCAGGTGAGAAAGGTTTACAGTAGCTTTACGTGAGTCGGTGGTTCCGGGATTTTTTCAGGTTCTTCATCCACCAGATATACTGGCCGTCATGTTGAGTCTACTATGTGCTTAAAATGGCGTTAATCCCCAAACAACAACATACAGTTCGAAAGATGAGGATAAAGTTAAGACCTGCCACTACAACACCGAATGGTACCATCTCGATCCGGTCACTGGATAATGCCTCAGAATTCACAGCAGGAATTACAGCCATACTTTGAATTACGTTGAAACCTCACATAAAACAATTTTCATCCTCTTTTTGGATTACCATTCCACATTTAGTGCCTTATAGAATCTTTAAATCTAGCAGCCTGTTCTTATCCCACATGTTATAGAAACATAATGTTCTCGTACAGTCTATACAAAGTATTATGTACCGTTTGCTACCTGGTCACGTTGACATCAAGGGCAAAAGTTGCATAAAAATCACGCGTTTCAGAATGGTAGAACATGTACACTGACTTGAAATATTGTATAAAGTAGTCTGATGGTCCTATTTAGCAACAAATATGGAATGAAAACTCCACAAGAATATTCCCCCTGCAGGTCCGGGGTTGTAGAATTGGCCCGCCGTGCCTCGCTACGTGTCGTAAGAGGCGACTAAGTAGAGGCAACCTGTTTGCCGTGGGTTGCGACCCGTGTCGGAGGAGGAAAGGATCCTGGTAGTTGAGCAGAGGCTTTCCGATGCAATACACTACTTTGGTCTCTACTTCTTCTAGACGGGTGGTCGAAATGGGCCCGGTCTCGACAAATCGGCTGGTCACGCCGAGCCCTAGGAGGTCTTTATTTACTCGGTCACTTTCTTTATCCTTCTCGTTGTATCTCTAATGATACCACCGTTGCCCCTACATTCTATCCCTTTAACTTTCCCTTTTCCAAGTCTTAGAAGACTTCCTAGAAGGCGGTGGCTCAACGGGTCAATTGGGAGGTAATTTTGCCGACTGAGTGTGTCTTATGGGATGAATCAGGAGGTGAACTTACCTATTGAGTATAACATCTGTGTATCCCTGGCACTTGGAAAGTGTCCCCTTGTTGGGCTCCTTGATGGGCGGGGAGCACGGGTGCTGAATTTTAAACACACCAACATGGATATTTTTAAAAAAAAAATCAACTAAAGCGTACCAAAACTGGATCTGACTCGGATGACGAACCATGTGGTGTGGAATCATTTCCACGCTTCATGGTTATACAATCTACAGATGACTCAAAACAGCTAGCCTCACTGTCTCCGTTTGTTATTGAAAAAACAATTACGGGTGTAATTCGTACACGAAAAAGTGTAAAGAAGTTGAAATCGGGCTGCCTACTTGTTGAATGTGAGCGACGGGGTCACACCGAGAATATCCGGAAAATTAAGACATTTTTCGATATTTCGGTGACCTCATTCGCTCACACAACACTCAACTCGTGCAAAGGCGTAATTCGATGTCGGGACTTGGCCGGAGTAAGCGACAAAGATATCATCGAAGGGATGAAAAACGAAGGTGTCACTGCAGTTCGCAGAATAAGAATTAAACGTAATAACAATCTGCAGGGCACCCAACACATTCGTACTCACCTTCAACAAGCCAGCAGTACCCAGAGTAGTCAAGGTTGGCTTTTTGCAAGTGAAGGTTGAGATTTACATACCTAACCCACTTCGATGCTATAAATGTCAGAAATATGGCCATCACGAAGATCGTTGCTCAAAAAGCCAGATATGTGGCCGATGCGGAGACCATTCTCACCAGGAAACTGAGTGTAGAGCAACTCCGCATTGTGTCAGCTGTGGAAAAGAGCACCACGCCAATTCCAAGGATTGTGATACCTGGAAACAGGAGAAGGAAATACAGAGGGTTAAATACACATCCAACATTCCCTATCCAGAGGCCAGAAAGCTTGTACAGGCAAAAACAGCACCTACTGGCCCATCCTTCTCCTCTGTAGTTAAAAACAATCCTAAAGCAACGAAGGACGCTCAAACACAGACAGATCCACCCGAGTCAACACCTCGCTCTAACACCCCCATTACCAAGCACAAAAAACCACAGCATCTACCCAAACAACTTTTAATAATACCCCACCACCGAAGTCACCAAAGAGTAAAAATAGATCTCACGGAAATAGGCAGCAAAAGGGGTCAGATGACCCCATCAAACTCTATAACAGGTTTGGGGACATTGAGAGCATGGATGCAGAAGATACTGCTCCGTGTCCTCAAAGTAGCTCCAAACCTAACAAAAAAATCACCCCCGTTCTTCCTCCAGAGAAATAATCATACAGACTGTCTCCGCGAAAAGTCTAACCTAGCTCCAAAATCTCCACTCTAATCTTATAATGAAGAATACCATCATACAATGGAACTGTCGATGACTTAGAGCCAATTACAATGAAAATTCTTCTGCTTTTAAACGAATATGATCCTGCAATACTATGCCTTCAGGAAACCTTTTTAAAAGAAACGGACAACATCACACTTAAAAACTACTCCCTGTTTAACACCTACTTACAGAACGTTGACAGGGTTTCAGGGAGGGGTTTCTATTGCTGTGAACAATAGAGCCCCACATAGAATCATCCCTTTAAACACAAATTTGCAAGCCATTGCTGTGAGTGTCACTCTACATCTAGTGATTACATTTTGTTCTATTTACATACCACCAAACACCAACTTATTACCAAATGAATTAGACACGCTTGTTCAACAACTTCCCGCGCCATTTGTTTTACTCAGTGATTTTAATGCTCATAACATTTTATGGGGATCAAATTACATAAGCGACAGGGGCAAAAAGGTTGAAGATTTTATTACTAGACACGACTTGTGTCTTTTTAATACCAAGTCTCCGACGTACTTGCACCCAGGAACTGGTACATACACATGTATCGACTTAACAATTTGTTCTCCTTCACTACTTTTGGATTATAATTGGAAGGTCGCTGATGACCTTCACAGCAGTGACCACTTTCCAATCTCTCTTAGGAACACCAACGTTACAATTGATGACACGATTCCACAGTGGAATTTAAAGAAAGCTGACTGGGCCAAATTTGAAACACTATGTACAGCTAGACTTAACAGGAATACCGTCCTAAACGATAATGATCCTATTCGACAATTTACATCTGTCTTAATTGAGGTTGCACAAGAATCCATTCCTAAGTCCTCGCCGAACTGTAAAAGAACCCAAAAACCGTGGTTCACTAAAGAATGTAAAGAAGCTATTAGACAACGCCGAGAAGCACTGAAAAAATTTAATAATCGTCCAACGCCCGAAAATTTAACTCGGTACCGTATTGTTCGGGCCAAAGCTCGCCACACCATTAAAGAAAGTAAACGAGCATCATGGAAAAAAATATGTTTCAACTTTTAAACTCTCGTTCCTCAATAAAGAAAGTTTGGGACACGATCCGCAAAATAAATAGGAAGGGAAAATACAATTCTGTCCGACATCTGAAGCTAAATAAAAACAATTTCAATACCAAACATGAAATAGCTAATGTACTTGCCGATTATTTCTCCAAAAATTCCTCATCGTCTAATTATTCAGAAGCTTTCCGAAGATTGAAAGCTCAAAAAGAAAAAACACGGTTGAAATTCACATCGAATAACTCAGAGAGCTATAACCAACCGTTTTCATTGTCGGAGCTTATGGAATCTTTGAATAAGGCCCATGATACAATTTTTCAGCCGAAATCAGAGCAATAGACCTTGCATTGCAATATATTGAAAGCAAACGTATTTTAAATAGCATCATCTTCTCCGATTCACTATCAGTACTTCAGTCACTACATAATAGAAAACTGGAGAATCCATTATTAGCTAATGTTCTTAAACATACTGAGTACCTCCCACAATATAGTATACTGTTGGTTACCCAGCCATATTGGAATTAAAGGTAATGACAAAGCAGACCGCGCTGCTAAAATGGCCCTATCACTAGAACCATCTGATTTTAATACACCGTATACTGATTTTAAACGTAGTATCAAAGACTGTTTACGTCAGAAATGGCAGGCATCATGGAATGATGCCGTGAATAACAAACTTCATGCCATCAAGCCAACCCTAGGAGAATGGACTCCTTCCTACAGAGCCTTCCGTAGGGAGGAGGTAGTCATTGCAAGAATTCGAATCGGCCATACTTATTTAACCCACTCCTATATACTAAATGGAGAAGACCCACCAGAGTGCATATCTTGCAATGAACCATTCACTGTTAAGCACTTTATGTTGGAGTGTTTCGACCTCCAACCTACGCGTAATCATTATTACAATGTGCATGACATTAGGGAGCTCTTTGATACAGTTAGCATTTCTTATATTATAGACTTCCTGAAGGAAGTAAATACTTATCATAAGTTATAGCTTTTATGCTATCACCTTAAACAGTTTTATGTGCTATATATACCGTCGCTAGATTTTAATTACCTTTCATCTGTTTGCGTTGTCATACATTATTTGTACTCCCCGTTGATCGGGAAACTTTATTTATCACCGTTACCATTTTATCGTTTTACCTTCAACTGTTTGGTTTCGTATCGCTGGTCGATACGTAATCTTTTACCACTTTTAAATAATGAAAGATATAACCTTTTGCATGGCGCTAAATAGCCTCATGGTGCTGGTGCGCCGTAAAAAAAATTCAACCAACCATCCAACCAACCACAAGAATATGAACATCATATCACTGTTGCTGAGTGCTATCCCTCGCTTAAAAAACTTCGAAGAGACGATGTGACGTTATGCTGATCGCGTTTCCGACACAAAAACTGATTCGTGCGTACCTTCTGAAGCGTAAACCTCTGCTTGAATGTGTACCTTGAAAATATCCAATGACGATTGAGGAAATTTAGCATCTTAAAAGTTTTATTCTTTATTTTGTTACACTGAATATTACACGTTTTGAGGGGTGTATCTTCCTGACGTTTACTGCGTAACAGAATATTCGCACTACATAGCCAATACCACAAACATCTCTCTCTCTCTCTGCGCCAGCATGCCTAGTGCGGTTGCATTCCCCCTCCAGTATAATTTTGCTTAATGACTCTCGTTTTTCTTTGCCCTCTTCTCCTCGCAAACTCTTTCTTGACAGAACCTCTTTTCTCAGGTGAATTAGAGGCTAGAGCGTCCGCCCAGGATGCGGGAGGTCGCGGGTTTTAACTCTAGCCGAGTCGTACCAAAGACTTATAAAAATGGTACTACCAGCTGCGCGCTCAAGCGTTAAGATGTTAGAGGTAGGACTGGTCGTCTTGGTGTCAGAATAATGTGACTGGGTGCGACATAATGCTACATGTCTGCTATAAACTGTCACACTGCAGACATCATAGCGATATGACTGAAAATGTTTTTAAAACCTACGCTAAAAATCCAAATCACACGCCATTTTTCTTCCTTTTGATACATTTCTCTGACAAAATGAATATTACCGTGGAAGAATTAACAGACCAGATTATCTAAACATAACATGAGAACTCCAGTGAACATTACTGATGACCACCTTTCAATAAAATAAATTAAAAGACCTGGTGAAATTTGGGTAAAAATAATATCCCCTTCCCAACCGTAGAAGTAAGGTCTGTTGAGTGAGACAACAGTTGAGATGTAGTTTGAAGTGAATGCTTTTTCATGGATAAGTGTTGAAGGAACTTTTTTTCTGTAGAATAGATGGTGGTTTTCTATGATGTGTAGGTCGTGATCGAAGGTACCCACCAATTTAACTGTAAATTTAGTCTTGATAATGAGATGGGGAAAAATTTAAGTAATTGTAATGTATTCTATTCTATTGCATTGCTGGAACCATCGGCAAACCAAATACAAGAACGTATTTACGATATATCGTCAGGTTGTGACAATGAAGGCTGGGAGAATAAGAATGTATCATATTGTCAATGCTGACGGCGCTACAAATGCTAACCATATACTATAATAGTAAATATTGACCATGATTGATTTTATTAAAGGAGGAGGAGTGTACAGAAGCCTATTAGTGACACGTTGAAATCAATTTTTATCTCGTAATTATGATTTGGTATCGTAATCATGAGTTAGCTTTCTTGTAATTACGACTTGCTATTTGGCTAGACAGGTGCTCGACGCGAGCTTGATGTTGACAAAAGGCAATAATCTCGATGAAAAAAAAAACTCATACCCACTGACAAAATTACCTCAGATTACCCCCATCAACCGTTCTGACATAGGACCCTCTCTATCAAACTATAAAAGAGACAAGGTTAGTAACTTCCTAAAACTTCGTTTCACACCTGACCCTCGATCTCCTTCAGCTATTTCCTTCGTTGAAGGCACATTACCATAATCTACGGCTTGTTTTGCTCCCAGTTATTTTTCTATTCATCAGGCCATCACTGACTTTTCTGCGTTGTATTAAACTGAAGTTGCGGGCTTTGAAACGTATGAATTGTGCGAATTTAGACGGCCGGGACAAAGTTGCTCTACTGTGGAAGGAGTTATATATACGGTGTTTGCGACTCTACAGTACATTCCTTCCTTAATTATCTACAATGGTAGATGCAAAATTAAGTTCTTACTTACCATGAACTCGATTCAACTTTAGGAATCCTGTTCCATGGAAAAGTTAGATATTGTCTTCTACAGTCAGCACTGATCGAAAACAAGTGACTCATTTTATAAACCTCTAGAGGATGGAGCACACACGTCAACGGCGAAATATGATTGGCTCAATAGGTTATACTTAACACGTACACCATAGAAAAAAAATATGTTCAGTCCTTTTAACGTACTTCTGGAAATTTTAATATGATGTATGTCAATGATTATTTTAATAACTGCATAGTAGTTACTATGCAAACGTAATTACTTTCCCTGAAATGAGCCAGTTTCTATGCAGGTTACCTGCACTATATTCAGATTTTGAACTGGCTTGGTTGTTGAGGAAACAGTTCAAGAGAAATTTCTTAAACTGGTTAATGGTGTAAAAGATTGTGCATCGTGTCTGTTGTGACTTGGCAAGGTAGACTTTGTATAATTTACCTATATATCAAGAAGTGTAAATATATTTTAAACTTGTAATACTGTGTACCTATTACTGAAACAAATGGGAAAATAATAACTGGAATAATTATATTATTATTATCATTACATATTAATGATTATAATAAAGGATTCAAAGTTACTGTTATGATACATTATTTAAATTGTTGTATACTAGTTAAAATTGTGTCACTCAGATTACAATGATATGTGAGTGAATGTTATATATATATATATATATATATATATATATATATATACACACACACACACACACACACACACACACACACACATACATCGTTGCTGATACTTTCGGAGTGTGGTTGAATTTCATACATCAATAGTAAAAGTAGCTTTTCCTTTCTGTGAATTTATTAAGTATGCTCAATGCAAGTGACACTCCGCACCACCATCAGCTGCCTTTATCAGGGATCTCCTTGGGAAAGGTCAGTGTCAATATATTAGAAAACAGAACGCGTCAGGTTTAAATGAACTCGTTTGTTATCGAACCCTTTTTGTGAGCAATTAAAATGCATTATTTATTTTCCTCCTAGGAATAATTTACAGCTAATATGTCGATAAAGGTTTTTGGTGGCTTATTTAATTTGAAATGGGCAATTCACTCTGATATTTGCAGTGTTATATATGAGAAAGTGGGACATTTGCACATCACATTGCTGCATTGGTTTTCTGCGCTTGAGAGATTCCTGTTTAATGCAATATATGAAACATAAGGCCCATACAGTATTTAAATGGATTCTTATTCGGGAAAATGGCATGAAAGAAATGATAGTATCAGTGAAAACTGAGTACATGATATCCGTACTGATTATGAAATAAAAAAGCACAGTTGTTGATCTACTATTAATGTATGCACAATTTACTGATTGATTCAGTAACGGTCATTTGCAGTATTAAATTTCAGTTGTAGCTACACTAAAGTAAATGTATATAATCTTTCAAATAGCTAGCATTTTGAAACATGCCACTGAATGATTGGGTCTATCACAACCATCCACAATAGTTATCTGATAAGCCCAAGCATAAAAATTTCTATTTTATGGAAAGCATATAATTGCATGTCTTTAGTACCTGTTAATATTTCCAAACAAGTGACTGGGAAAAGTAGTCTGTCCCAACCTTCTACAGCCAAGAGATTTGGTGACACCATACACAGATTTCCATGATATGCTAGACCAATAAAGGAATGTTGTTATTACTGTACCTGATATTTCCAAAAGAAGTGATTGAGAGATTAGGTCTGTCCCAACCTTCTATAGTCAAATGATTCGGTAACCCCAGCCACAAATTTCCATGTTATGCTCTAAAGAAAAATAACTGAAAGTTCTTATTATATGTTATCTGCAAAATCAGTAACTTGCAAAACCAGTAACAAAGATTTAGTGTCTGTCCAGACCTTGAATAGTCAAGTAATTTTTAAACATTGGTAAGATACTGGACGCAGTGTGCAATACTTTCTTATTACTCAGCGTGAAACACTGATTTTGTTTATTCATCCAGTAATAATACAGACTCTATGACGTTGTTGTGACCATAATTGTTTTTTTAAAACCTAAACAAAAGTCCTTCACCACTGTGCATACTCTTTCGATTAGCAAAAAGAATCATTAATATTAATTCTCTCTCTGTAATTTAATAGTATATATATATATATATATATATATATATATATATATATATATATATATATATATATATATATATATAAACAGCAGGCTACTTTCCAGACTGCATGGAGCGGGCCTTCCGTTTTACATCCTAAATTTTTATTAATGTTAGGAATACCTAACAACTGTAGCTGAAGTACATGATATTGTTACACTGAAAAAAATATTGGGCTTCTTGCATGTAGTATATAACATGCTTCCTACATGAATCAAATTAGCCCAGTAATGGTTTGTTTTGAGAAAAGCACAGCTTAAAGGTGTTAGAATGAAGTCTCTTCCACCACACTTCAGATAATACTTCTGCGTGTGCACCATTCAAGTATAAATTGAATTGTAGCTCCGTCTTTTCGTCTTGTTTGGTCCTTTCCTATAGTGGTGTATGTTCACTCTAAATCGAGGCGAAAATGAATCTTGCTGGTCATTTAAATGCAGTATTGACTCATTTGCTATTTACTAAATCAATTTGCTCCTTAAGCTAAATATACTGCTTCTTGAACATTTTGGGAGCATCATGTCCATTACTCTTATTCCATTCATAGATTGAGATAAGAGGCACCTCAAGAAATACAATTTTACAATTATTGCTTCTGACGAGTCTACCAAATGCGATTCAAAATGCTGCATAACTTTTCTGGAGTCTTCATTCCTTAAAAATAAAACCTTTCCAATTTTTTTAGATCACATGTCCCTAGCCATACATAAATGCAGTTTCCCATACTCACGTATATATTTGTCAATTTTGGCCTGTAACCAGAAAAACTTTTCTGCAGTTTATGCTCCACTTTTATATACAAAGGTAACTGATAAGCCAAAGGTATTCCAAGTTTAATATCGCTGATCCAAATACCTTCGCTTGCTGTCACTCAAAATACACGGAGTGTAAATTTGCTGTCCCGTGCTTTCTTTGGCTTTCTCTCCTACCAAGAATTTTAATAGATTTGGGATACTCATGCTTCTCATCAGAATGGCTCTGTATGGTTATATTAAAATTGATAACGAATGAAAATATTGGTCTTATCGTTTTAATGTTCACAAGCTTCACAAAATATTATGGATGTAGTCACAGTTGCTTCTTCATGTATAACAGCCAGAAGAAATTCATAATGATATCGTACTATTGTATGTTAAAATACAGAAATGCAGCAGTTATAATATGTTCACAAAGAAGGATGTATATGAAAATATATTGACGGGATCAATAAAACATCAAACATGAAAAGATTGTGCAAACGTTATTAGTGCCAGATTCTGTTCACTTCGATAGAAAAGCAGTGTGTTCTTCCATCACAAGTCACAGCAGATCTGGTCATCTGAAATGAATGGAATAAAACTTGTTTCAATCATCACTGGCAACAGTCATGTTTCTTAGGTTCATAACACTTGTCATTTCAAAATGCATAAATTTGTGGGGCCCCGAGTGGCCGAGTGGTCTAAAGCGCTGATCGTTACGGATCACTGCCATCTCACCTCTGTCTGTGAGTTCGAGTGCAGGCTCGGCTAACGTGGGTACGTTGAAAGCCTGCCAGTAGCTTCTCGTGGGTCGGTGGTTCTTCCCGGGGTTTTCCCGGGTTCTTCCTCCACCATTAATACTGGCCGCCATGTATAGCCTATCTTGTGCTGAAAAATGGCGTTAAACCCTATAACAACAACAACAACATAAGTTTGTTGCTATTTCTTCTACCGGCTTTCACATTACAAAATGGCCTCATCTTCAACGACTTTACTAATTGATATATGATGCATCCTAAAAAAATACATAGTTGAAATTTGTTGATAGCATCCTAAAAGTAAAATATAAAAAACCAAAGGTTACCAAACTTGTCAACAACACAATATTGTCTGCAAATTATATCATAAAATTATTGTGCATTTCCAATTATAATAATAACGGTAATTACTACAAGAAATATTCATTGCCATTGCATTACCTTGATGTTTAACATAGACTTAAGTAACAGGTATGGATTAAAATAATCACATGTGATAGGGAAGACTGTCACATGACTGCAAACTCAGTGTACAAAATGCTAAATGAATTCTATACTAATCAAAATTAGTGAGTGTTCAATACATGCAATACATACTTATCCACTGACACGCCAAACATGTCAACTTTACTTCTGTCTTATTGAATGTTTGCTATCTCTTAACATTACTTAACCGTGCACATTTTCTATAATACCAGCCAGAACAACCGTCACTGTACCCAATATTCCCCTTTCACATATTCCTTTTGGGAGAGTTTGCAAATTTCATCATTCCTCTCTTCTTACTCCCGTTCACCATATTCATTGTTATCATCGTCTTTGTCAGATTCATACAGTATGGTATTTAATTCATTTTCTTTTTCTTCCTTGTCGTCATACCTGATGTAACTTGTTCCTGCTACAGGTTCACTGATACTTGCTACTTTTTCCTTACACTCATCTCTCAGTGGTGCTTGTTTTTCACTGGCTGCTCAGATTTATGTGTACCATGAACTAAATGTTCATACTCTTGCCACATTGTCTTGTACATGCTGTCTTTCAACAGATGTGGGTCTTCTAAAGACTTCTGGGTTCATCATGTTCTCTGACCTGATTATTCCTTCAGTCAACTTTTCAGACATTTTTTCTTCTCATCAGCAGCGAGACATTTAGTACCATATGCTTTACACACATTTTTCAGCTCTACTTTCCTGAAGGACATAAGAAAGGTCTTGTCTTCAAAAATACCAGATTTTAGCAAGTGATGTGAAACAACCTTGTCTTTTGACTTACCTCAGTGATGGAAATTGGAGATAATTTGTTATAAGTCTGTTTTGAAACTCTGATTTATTTCTCGATGTGCCATTTTCTTCTCAACTAACATTGCCTGCAGAAAGTCCTTTCTAAATTGATTTCGCATGACATCAAGAAATTTTGTAATTATCTCTTATTATCTCTTAATTATCTCTTCGAAAAGTTCTATTATGCATGCGGCTTTCAGGGATAAATCGTAAACCAGATCTTCAACAGAATATGAGTGAGAAATTTGCAGATCATTCAAGACCAGTGATAATACAGTGCACCTGAGCCCAATAATTCACTTAAACAAAACTAGTGCAGATTCATCTGTTGAGTCTTTGAGATAAAGTCAAATGGGCAGAAGATCGTCTGCTAATGACCTTATAGGAAAGCATCTATAATTATACGTCAGGAACACAAATTGTGTGTAAAGAAATAACAATACACAATTTTGAGAAGAAAAGCCGAAAATATAGTACAAACCAACAATATTTAACGTTCTTCGAGTAATGTGACCCATTCAAGGCCTGTTCCATTTCCGCGATATGCCAAAACAATGGAAGTCGAAAAGTACAGAAAACTCCAATTGATATACTAACATTCTAACACGATCTTCATCAAGAACACACCATATGTGTGTGTGTGTGTGTGTGTATATATATATATATATATATATATATATATATATATATATATATATATATATATATATATATATATATATATATATGTGTGTGTGTGTGTGTGTGTGTGTGTGTGTGCAGTACGATGACAAAATGGTAAATTAAATTATATAAATGAGTAGCTGCAATATTTTAATGTACAC
This sequence comes from Megalonaias nervosa, assembly GCA_016617855.1. Taxonomy (NCBI): domain Eukaryota; kingdom Metazoa; phylum Mollusca; class Bivalvia; order Unionida; family Unionidae; genus Megalonaias; species Megalonaias nervosa. The sequence continues at coordinate 63,010 of JAECUM010090720.1, forward strand.
ATTATTTTAACACGTACTAATGATTTCAAACAAGATGCGATCATGTTAATACCTATTTGCTGCAGTCGCAATAGTCTACATCGTGGAACGGTGACCGTGCATGTGTGTTATTTAAGTATAACCTTTTCAGCCACATCATTTTCGCCTTTGACGTGTGTGCCGCACATTCTAGAGGTTTTTAAGATGAGAATAACTTGTATTTGATCAGTGTTGAGTAAAGAACTACTTTGCAGGATTGCCCAGACAACAGCAGCAATAACAAGGTTGATACCAATATGGAAAGATACCAACATTATTTTTGGTTCCAAAACAAGGCTGATGCGCTGAATTGTCATATCCATCTTTCTGTATGGTTGTGAAACATGGACGCTCACATCAGGTCTACAAAGAAGGATTCAAACCTTCGAAATGAGATGCTACCGCAAGATATTGGGCATCTCATACATTGACCATGTAACCAGTCCACAACAAAATCCAACGAGCCATCGGATCCTATGAAGACCTCTTGACCACTGTAAAAAAGCGCAAAATGAAGTGGTACGGTCATGTCTCAAGATCATCTGGACTGGCAAAAACAATCTTGCAAGGCAGAGTGCAAGTGTGCAGAAGAAGAGGCAGGCGGAAAAAGAGGTAGGAAGACAACATGAAGGAGTGGACAGGCAAGGGATTCGGAGATTCCCAAAGGGCAGTAGAGAACAGGGAAAGATGGAGAGAATTAGTTGTGAAGTCAACTGTGGTGCCCCAACGACCTCATGGGTTAAGTGATTGATGATGATAATGAGGAGTATACAAGACAATGTCTACTTCTTCGATGGAACAGGATTCCTAAAGTTGAATCGAGTTCATGGTAAGTAGGAATTTACTTTTGCATCAACCAATGTTATCTAATTAATGAAGGAACGTACTATAGAGTCGTAAACACCGTATATATAGCTCCTTCCACAGGAGAGTAACTTTGTCCCGGCCGTCGAAATTCGCGCAATTCGTCCGTTTGGGAGCCCGTAACTTCAGTTTGATGCAACGCAGACAAGTCAGTAATGGCTTGAAAGACGGCTTGAATTTCTGCCTTCAAAGACGGAAATAGCAGAAGGAGATCGAGGATCAGGTGTGTCACGACATTTTTGGAAGTTACTTACCTTGTCTCTTTTATAGTATGATAGAGAGGGTTCTATGCCAGAACGGGTCTTGGGGGTAATCTGAGGTAATTTGGTCGCTGTATATTTATTTTGTCCTTCAGATTATTGCATTTTTCAACATCAATCTCGCGTCGGTGACTTTTGTTTCGAGATGCTCATTTAGAGTTGGGAGCAAGTCATAATGCTGTAGGAATTACATTAAATCCTAGATCATGTGGACTTGATATCTTTCTGACTTAACTTTTTGTCATTTTTTATGGACTGTGCAAGGATCTTCAGCTCTAATTTTCATCTAGAATTGTGTTACTCAGAAATTCTTTATTTTAAAGTACATATACATGGTGTATGCATCAGTATGAGAACTCGGAAACGAATAGGTTCGGCAGGGATGACGTCACTTGCTTAGCGATCTACTTTCTACCATATTGCGAGGTGAAAACAATCTCTTAATGGCAGTAACGTAGCGTTATATATGTTAAATACTGCAAACCGTTTATTGCAAGCCTTTATTTTATTATTTCTTTTTTCAATAAGGAACTGCTGTAAAGTCACTAAAAGCCGAATATAAAACCACAATTGTTCGTCTAATTATTACTGTAGGTTGAGAAGGTGCGGGACCATGGTGGTGTGCATTTTGTCGCGCACATGTGTACACGACAATATCCGCGAATTCGTCTCGCGATAAATTGAAGACTATTATTATAATACTTTATGTTGTACAATTTTCATTAATAAAATGACATAAATACATCGATCATAACATCAGTTAATCATTCTTCCAATGTCTTACGGTTACAAAAAAGACGCTTATGCACGTTATTTACAGAAGCTTAATGTTGTGAAAATTGAAGAATGTCCTTAGAAATTTCCAGCAGATATTTGGATAAATAATTCAGTAAAATGGCCTAAAGTGACATCACCTGATGTATACAGCTATCTCACAGATATACTTGGTAATGTCTTTTTTAAACATTTTGTTGAAGTAATTGTACACCTTTTTAACCTATTTTTCTCTAAATAATTCAATTTGGTCAAATTTAAACATTTTAAGCTGTTATTACTTGTGATCGTGAAGATGTAAACCATTAAAATGTAATAATCATCATCATCATAATCATTTGTAACACAGGCCATCAGCCCCAGTTGCAGGCATGTATTCAAAATATCGTACAACCACAAAACAACGACACTAGGATTAACACAAAGTTTATGTTAGATAAATGGCACAATTATGTACAATATTATTATTATCTGGATAAAAACTTGATGTTATTTGCGTTACAATGAAGGTACATAGCCTTTGTCAAATTAACATACATAAGACATTTGACAACAAAATGAAACTCGTCTTCTATATCTGAACAAAAAGGGCACAATCAGCATGGGGGATATTTTCATACTTACCTATATTTGATATTATAGGAAAGCTTCCATTTCTGAACATGCATAGCAGGCTAACACAGTACGAAGAGTTTAAATCTATTTAGTGTTGACAGTTTAGATTGTTTCTGATCTTATTATAAAATCGTAATCTATCCATTGAATTTAGCTCTCCATTTAGTTCTTGTTGAGAAACCAACCATCACACACGGTATGCAGGTCAAAGAGAATAATGGCAGCTGTTTTCACCTCTGCGGTCGTAACTATGCACTGAAAATGCCCGGATGTACAAAAAGTGCCCGGATTTCTTACCCAGTCTATACGCACGCTTTTGTGGCGCTCTACAGTTTCGTAGTTTCTCATATAAATAGCCAGAAGAAGAAGGTTGAATATAGAGGCAGGATATAATAAATCTTAGGTCAGTCACTCCCATCTTTGGTCTTCTAACAAGGAAGTGCCAAGTGTATATTGTCGTATGGGTCTCTGAACCTTAGCCGAGTGTTCCCTGAGAGATTTTTCAAGCTTAGCGCTTGCATCACAAGTTGAAGAATCAATCTTTACTATGTTTAACATTTCAAGCTTATTTAAATTTTCCTTTGCTAATTTAGTTTCTGTGGAAAACATCGAGTCTTCTGTGCGATGATTTTTTTTGCAGTTTCAGTGTATGCATGTTTTCTTTCCACATAGTTTGTGTGCAATGGACACACAGAGTGGAAGTTTTCTGCTTGTGCAATGTTCCATGACTATAGCCACAGACTGCGTGGCAGACTCCCCCCCCCACTCTGTGGTCTGTGGTTGTATGCAGTGTCTGTCTGCACATGAATGTCTTTGTATGTTAGATGGTTAACCTCTTCAAAAAATTTTTTATTTTCCACTAAAACTGATTCATTGACAGATATAATAGTGCTAGAGAGTTCATTCAGTTTCTTATATAAACGACCAGAAGAAGGGGTTGAATGTTCAGACAGGATATAATAAATCTTAGGTCAGTCACTCCATCTTTGGTCTTCTAACAAGGAAGTGCCAACATCTCATTTAAATTTCCTGTGACTGGGCCTCTCTTTCTCTGCCCATGGCACTTTTCAGGAAAGGCAGCCTGTTCTACTTCCTTTAGATTGCAGTTGGTACATTTAACTGTTAAAAAGGCACACAATCCTTGAGTTTTGCTTGTATACATCTGTGGACAGTATCGCTTGCAATTTCCAACTCTGTCATGCATTATGCGCAGTGTTTGCAATATCATATTTAGTTCTGATATGTTGATAATTACATTTTCATTGGTGTTGTCAACACCTGTTGCCTCATGTGACCCAGCCAAGAACTTTTCTTCATTTGTTCTCTCCTTTTCAGGGCGAAGCTTGGATGGCACTTGATTTGGGCCACAGGAAGATAGTGATTCTTCATATACATCAAGTCTTGGGCGCTTTATTAGTGGATATACAGAGCCAGATTGCAAGCTAGATCCGGGTTGGTCACTCTTGGATCCCCGTACACCATAGTTCCATGGTGGACTGTGTTGTGTGAACTCTTGTGGACGCTTAGCTATTTTCTTAGGTCTTCCTACAGCCATGTTTTCTTAGGAAGTGGCTAATATAGATGGATGTAGTATTAGTGACGTCATGGTTACCAATTGTTCCTGGTTGGGATGGATCTTAGGATGTTACATCATAGTAAGGCTGGGTCTTGAAATTGTTAGGAAGCACATCCACCCACCCACCCTTAATGTATAAAAGTCTGCATGTTTGGAGGTTTTTATTTATTTGTCCATATAATGCAGTCAATTTATTTCATTTTCATTGTAATCAATTATGTATGTAATCACCAATCACATTCCTTGTCCATGGAATGGTCTCACCAGTAGTTAATTCCCTTTGACTTTTCATTTCAATTCTTTGGCTGACAAGCATTCAAATTAGGTTAGTACTACCAAAGAAAAAAGTAATTATTTACAAAAGATATATTTTGGTCTACTGTTATGAAGTTACAGCATCAAGGACTTATTTTTCTAAATTCAATGCTGGACAATTTTTGCACTATGGCCTCAAATTTTATGGGATTTTCCCCACCTTTCTCTCTTGATTTTAATGTAAACATGACTAAAGTACAGTACACACCTTGGGAAATGATCAGAATACATTATTTAATGTTTGAATTGAAAAATAAAACAAATACTTGATAGGCATTTACTATTGAATGTCTTTCTTTCATGTCAAAATTATAGCATGTCGCAATGACATTAGAATACGTATTTGACGTCATGAAGCTACATTCAAGCTACTTCAGGGGGATATAGTAAATTAACTATGTGATTGTCATTTTGGAAGTAAATACCATGTATAATATATCAAAATCTTTGAAACTGAGTACAGAATATGACAAGTTTTTCAATAAATTGACAACACATCTTCAGTGGTTCTTTAAGGTGGCGCTCTACAGTTTCGTATTTTGCATAGGGTTAGAATTTTTAAGAAAAAAAATTTCCCCGGCTTTTCTCACTGGTTATACTGGCTATATAATAAAGACTTTGTATATCTTAGGTGTCTTTAAAAGAACTTTTAATTCCCTTTATTTTGGTGTATGATTGATTGGGGTAATTTGGGTTCTAGAGTATACAGCTTGGGCTCACTTCAGATGTGCTCGTATAAAAAAAAACTGCTAGCTCCTCTTGGTCATTTTCACTTCCTGGACTTCAGCGGTAAATTGTAGATAAAAGAGCCGATAACTTTTTTTGTTTTTCAGATATTTTGCAATTTGTTCATTGCACTTTCAGAAGCTGCTATTGCCTACTTTAGCAAAATTCGTTTTCCCTATTTTAATAACTGCTAAAGTTAGTGTACTTTTCACTAATTTAGGTAAATTTGTCAAGCACATGGGAGCATCCATTTTGTTGTACTGTGTGCTTAGATCATATACAATTTCCACAAGTACAATATCCATAGAAATGTCAGCCACATTATATCAAAGTAGCATGGATGTATGGCAACATTCTCTCCAGTGTGCATGTTACAAATGCAAACAACTTCACCTTACATACGTCACTCTCTGAAAAGTACAGAATAACTGGTGAGCGCCCCCTTAAGGTGGCGCTCTACAGTTTCGTATTTTGCATAGGGTTAGAATTTTAAAGAAAAAAAATTTCCCCGGCTTTTCTCACTGGTTATACTGGCTATATAATAAAGACTTTGTATATCTTAGGTGTCTTTAAAAGAACTTTTAATCCCCTTTATTTTGGTGTATGATTGATTGGTGTAATTTGGGTTCTAAAGTATACAGCTTGGGCTCACTTCAGATGTGCTCGTATAAAAAAAAAAACTGCTAGCTCCGCTTGATCATTTTCACTTCCTGGACTTCAGCGGTAAATAGTAGATAAAAGAGCCGATAACATTTTTGTTTTTCAGATATTTTGTAATTCGTTCATTGCACTTTCAGAAGCTGCTATTGCCTACTTTAGCAAAATTCGTTTTCCTATTTTAATAACTGCTAAAGTTAGTGTACTTTTCACTAATTTAGGTAAATTTGTCAAGCACGTGGGAGCATCCATTTTGTTATACTGTGTGCTTAGATCATATACAATTTCCACAAGTACAATACCCAAAGAAATGTCAGCCACATTACATCAAAGTAGCATAGAGGTATGGCAAAATTCTCTCCAGTGTGCATGTTACAAATGCAAACAACTTCACCTTACATATGTCACTCTCTGATAAGTACAGAATAACTGGTGAGCGCCCCCATAAAGAGCTTTTGGGTGTATACCCAGTGGAGTTATATTTAATGTTGTTTGTATTAATATTGGCTCATTTAGTTTATATTCACTGCATTTTAGAACTTAAATGTGTCTCTTCATTCCAAAATCTGCTTTAAGTAAGCGGCTGCAGGTAGGCTTGAGAAGAGTTATGTCCCTTGTCATTGTACGCAACACAGCATTGACTAGTGGCAACTAGAAAGATGTGTGTAGTTGTTGTTAAAACTGTTGCATTAATTTCACTTTTCTCAAGGAAGATTATATCAGTTCTTCTTTGAACTGGTAATAATTTGGATATTTTCTCTCTTTTTTGACAAATAAAAATTTATGAACAAAGAAGAAAAAAAAATAATTCATTGTCATGGTGTTTAATATTTTTTTATTTTCAGATAAAAATTTCTATAGTATCATATGGTCTTGGTTTATTATGCTATGTCAGAAATATTTCAAACTAAATTAACAGCTCAAGAATTAATGACATATCAAAGAGCTTTAGCTCGACATACGCATGTCACCAGCAAGTGTCACATTTGGACAGGCTCATATGACCGACATGGTTACGGAATAATTTATGTAACCTTTCGTGGGAAAAGAAAGATTGTTTTGGCTCAATGACTAAAGTTATATGTAGAAACTATGGCAAACCCACTACCATCTCAGTGTGAGGTATCACATAGATGCCATACAAAAATATTCATAAATCCTGATCATTTATCTTTTGAACCAAAGAGAGTAAATATGGCTAGAAAATCATGTAAAGCCAATGGTGAATGCCAAGGCCATAAGGGGGTAGGGGAGGTGTATACTGTGATAATCAGGTACATTTAATAATTGTTACATGGTGTTAATTTAAAGGATTTAATGTGTATGAACGTTCATTGGTTACAAAATTATTTATTGAATTGGCAAACACTGAATTTTGTATAAGTGTTCGGTTGCATTTTTGTTTGCGTTTGATGTAGCATGTATATTTGTATGGAAGACTCATTTCCTCTCCCTATCTTTTACTGTTCTTTGATCTCGTTCTACCATCTGCTGAAATACTGGTTCAGACTGATTACAAACAATTCCACGAGACTCGGCCAGTTGGAGTGTAGACTTTCCTGTACCAAACACAGAGCTATGAACGGCTGAATGACATAACGCATCAAAATTTCTGCTCCATATTGATGTCTTAGGTGCATATGTAAAAATCCTGTTGTGCACGCTCTCACACTTATTTGTGTTTAGAAGGCGTGAGATTTTACTTTGCTTGACATCTGAGACAAAATTTCTTAGTACACATTCAGGCTTTTCAATATCTTCAGAAGAAAGATTTAAATGTTTACCATCTGGCAGAAATTTTGATGAATAATGCTAAATGGGCAAGGCAGACAAAGGAATTTTTTCGGCAATTTCCATGCTTATTACTGAAACATTGAATAATATTTTGGACTGCTGCCTTTGCCTTTGCCAAAAATACTTCCTCAGAGCTGAAATGTCGTTGTATGCGTACAAGCTCAAAATGTACTCTTCTCCTGATAGCAGTTGCCAATTTTTGCTGAAAGAGATGTTTGTCCTTACCAGGAAAAGGACCAATTAAATCTTCATTTTTAACATGTTTTTGAAGTGTACGCATTGCATGCACGTAGCATGTATATTGTCGTATGGGTCTCTGAACCTTAGCCGAGTGTTCCCTGAGAGATTTTTCAAGCTTAGCGCCTGCATCACAAGTTGAAGAATCAATCTTTACTATGTTTAACATTTCAAGCTTATTTAAATTTTCCTTTGCTAATTTAGTTTCTGTGGAAAACATCGAGTCTTCTGTGCGATGATTTTTTTTGCAGTTTCAGTGTATGCATGTTTTCTTTCCACATAGTTTGTGTGCAATGGACACACAGAGTGGAAGTTTTCTGCTTGTGCAATGTTCCATGACTATAGCCACAGACTGCGTGGCAGACTCCCCCCCACTCTGTGGTCTGTGGTTGTATGCAGTGTCTGTCTGCACATGAATGTCTTTGTATGTTAGATGGTTAACCTCTTCAAAAATTTTTTTATTTTCCACTAAAACTGATTCATTGACAGATATAATAGTGCTAGAGAGTTCATTCAGTTTCTTATATAAACGACCAGAAGAAGGGGTTGAATGTTCAGACAGGATATAATAAATCTTAGGTCAGTCACTCCATCTTTGGTCTTCTAACAAGGAAGTGCCAACATCTCATTTAAATTTCCTGTGACTGGGCCTCTCTTTCTCTGCCCATGGCACTTTTCAGGAAAGGCAGCCTGTTCTACTTCCTTTAGATTGCAGTTGGTACATTTAACTGTTAAAAAGGCACACAATCCTTGAGTTTTGCTTGTATACATCTGTGGACAGTATCGCTTGCAATTTCCAACTCTGTCATGCATTATGCGCAGTGTTTGCAATATCATATTTAGTTCTGATATGTTGATAATTACATTTTCATTGGTGTTGTCAACACCTGTTGCCTCATGTGACCCAGCCAAGAACTTTTCTTCATTTGTTCTCTCCTTTTCAGGGCGAAGCTTGGATGGCACTTGATTTGGGCCACAGGAAGATAGTGATTCTTCATATACATCAAGTCTTGGGCGCTTTATTAGTGGATATACAGAGCCAGATTGCAAGCTAGATCCGGGTTGGTCACTCTTGGATCCCCGTACACCATAGTTCCATGGTGGACTGTGTTGTGTGAACTCTTGTGGACGCTTGGCTATTTTCTTAGGTCTTCCTACAGCCATGTTTTCTTAGGAAGTGGCTAATATAGATGGATGTAGTATTAGTGACGTCATGGTTACCAATTGTTCCTGGTTGGGATGGATCTTAGGATGTTACATCATAGTAAGGCTGGGTCTTGAAATTGTTAGGAAGCACATCCACCCACCCACCCTTAATGTATAAAAGTCTGCATGTTTGGAGGTTTTTATTTATTTGTCCATATAATGCAGTCAATTTATTTCATTTTCATTGTAATCAATTATGTATGTAATCACCAATCACATTCCTTGTCCATGGAATGGTCTCACCAGGAGTTAATTCCCTTTGACTTTTCATTTCAGTTCTTTGGCTTACAAGCATTCAAATTAGGTTAGTACTACCAAAGAAAAAAGTAATTATTTACAAAAGATATATTTTGGTCTACTGTTATGAAGTTACAGCATCAAGGACTTATTTTTCTAAATTCAATACTGGACAATTTTTGCACTATTACCTCAAATTTTATGGAATTTTCCCCCTTTCTCTCTTGATTTAAATGTAAACATGACTAAAGTATAGTACACACCTTGGGAAATAATCAGAATACATTATTTAATGTTTGAATTGAAAAATAAAACAAATACTTGATAGGCATTTAATACTGAATGTCTTTCTGTCATGTCAAAATTATAGCATATCCCAATGACGTTAGAATACATTTTTGACGTCATGAAGCTACATTCAAGCTACTTCAGGGGGATATAGTAAATTAACTATGTGATTGTCATTTTGGAAGTAAATACCATGTATAATATATCAAAATCTTTGAAATTGAGTACAGAATATGACAAGTTTTTCAGTAAGTTGACAACACATCTTCAGTGGTTCTTTAAAGTGGCGCTCTACAGTTTCGTATTTTGCATAGGGTTAGAATTTTAAAGAAAAAGAATTTCCCCGGCTTTTCTCACTGGTTATACTGGCTATATAATAAAGACTTTGTATATCTTAGGTGTCTTTAAAAGAACTTTTAATCCCCTTTATTTTGGTGTATGATTGATTGGGGTAATTTGGGTTCTAGAATATACAGCTTGGGCTCACTTCAGATGTGCTCGTATAAAAAAAAACTGCTAGCTCTGCTTGGTCATTTTCACTTCCTGGACTTCAGCGTTAAATTGTAGAAAAAAGAGCCGATATCTTTTTTGTTTTTCAGATATTTTGCAATTCGTTCATTGCGCTTTCAGAAGCTGCTATTGCCTACTTTAGCAAAATTCGTTTTCCCTATTTTAATAACTGCTAAAGTTAGTGTACTTTTCACTAATTTAGGTAAATTTGTCAAGCACATGGGAGCATCCATTTTGTTGTACTGTGTGCTTAGATCATATACAATTTCCACAAGTACAATATCCATAGAAATGTCAGCCACATTATATCAAAGTAGCATGGACGTATGGCAACATTCTCTCCAGTGTGCATGTTACAAATGCAAACAACTTCACCTTACATACGTCACTCTCTTAAAAAGTACAGAGTAACTGGTGAGCGCCCCCTTTGTCTATTTCGGAGAATTTTCCATTCGGATGTATTGCAGGTATTCCGATTATCGAACAGATTATGATTAACTATTCCGGTAATCATCAAGGGTATCGTTGGATGCATTTAAGATATCGTCAACAAGGAATGATGGTGTCAAGGGACACAGCACGGATGACGATGCAGTTACTAGACCCAGCTGGAATATAGTTGCGACTAATATTTTCTTGGTTGCAGAAACTGCATATTTGTGAGACTCCATGCATCTCTTCTTTTAATTTTATCTCCGTAATGCACATACGGTAAATGTATTGTATTTTAAATTTCTTAAAGAACGTTAACATTTATTCACAAAGTGTACATTCCATTTCCCGTCCGCATTTTACTATAATTTGTACTTTTAAGCATCCATTATACATAGCATTTAAATCCCCTGTTGATCGGGAGCATTTAAATATTTTCACCATCTCATCGTTGTTTCTATACTTTTATCACCCGTTAGTAATAGATCTTTCTGATAGATAAGCTTTTGCTTTGGATGTTTTTATAATACTTTTTTTTTCTGTAGCGCTATAGTCTTACAGTGTTGGTGCACCGTAAAATCAATTAATTCAACCATAATGCACTAAGACATCTTCAAGCAGATCCGCACGATTTTCTGGAGTCATTCCTTGAAAATACTTTTAAATTTCCCTTGTCATTCATAATCCATGTGTTCGCCTTGGGCTGTATGAAACCATGAAATCATGCAGTTGTCATCGACTACATTGAGCAGTAAAATCGATGCCCGAATAGGCATGCAATGTCAACACCAGCATGTGGGCTTTTGTTCTAACTTATTGTACTTTGCTTTCAGGGAACATTCATTTTCTTGTTTATGGACAGTAACATGCCAAAGTTGCGCAGTTATAAGTAGTTTTAGGGGGCGATATAGGGACAATGGAAAACCGAGTCAAAAAGATCGTGGGCCTGCATAGGGACAAGATTTATAGGGACAATAGGAATGAGCATTACAAGACTTCCTGGGCCTATATAGGGACAAAAAATGTTGGGTTTGTACAGGGACAATAGGAATGGAACAGGTGGGGTGACGTCACGGTACTGGACAGTGGTAACAATGTTGCAAGTGGATGACCTCAATCGGGCAGAACACTGGCAACAATGTTGCAAGAGGCTGACCTGAATACGCGGCTACCTAGGTAGGGACAAATAAAATAGAGACATAGACACAGAGACATGTATATAGACATAGACAAATAATGACACACAAATAGGGCAATTTTGTTTAATACATCTTTTCGAGGCAATGAAGTGGCCCTAAAAAGGGTCTTTGGTTTTATTCTTTCTCTTCTAACTCTTTCTTTTTCTCCACCATCTTCTAATTTTTTGTCCTACAAGTTTCGTCTTCTCATTCATTTCCTTTTTCGACTTCTTCTCTTTTTTCCTCTTTTCATTTTCTTCTTCCTTTTCTATCTTTTCATTCCATTCCCTCATTCTTATTCTATCCTCCTCATCCTCCTTTTCTACTTTTATCATTTCCCTCAACATTTCCTTTAACTTTCTCAAACTGTTGATCTCCATTTTCACTCTGTTGGGATTGCAATAATAATCATTATCCAGTTTCAGGAGCATCTCTTCTTTTATGTTTAAGTTGTCAAGAATGTCTTGCAACTTCTTCATCTTCTCCAAACTGTTGTTAGTCGCCATGGCTGACTATTCAGTATTGAATGGCGCTAATGACGAACGCTATGCTTTTATATACGAGAAGCACGGACGTGAAGGAAAACATCCCTTACGCTCACTTCACATATTATATACTATCCACACAGAGGGGAAGAGAAGAAAAAAACACACCATATATACTATCAAAAACCCCAATATTTACTATCCACATAGACGGGAAGAGAAGAGAAAAACACCATATCTACTATCCACACAACCGTATGGGAACGCATACAAACACACACACATCAGTAAAGGAGTGAGTGTTTATAGTCACACTACTCTACATTAACACAAATTGGCAACTTGAACAGTCTCAGTTCTAGAGATCTGGTTACCCCTAAGAAGGGCTGTTTATTTTTCTTTGAACTCCAAATGCACCTGGCTAATGGTGGCACCTCCCTGGTCGGGCACCACAGACACAACTTCTGCTCCAATCCTGCTCCCAATTGATGTTTGTGGTTGGGAGAGCAGAGGGAGGTTGAGTGGCTTCATTATCCCACTCCTCCGTTTGTGGGATAGTGAACACCTGTTGTTCCCTCTGTCTTCTGTGCCACACCCGGGGATGATGATCTGGCCTCCTTGACTCCTGTGCACGCTGTACTGGATGTTGTTGTGGCTGTGGTTGTAACTGACGTGTCTGTGGTGGTGCTATTGACTGTGGAGCTGTATTGACCATTGGCTTCACCTCACACAGAGGTCTTAGCATGAGGTGAGGCAAGATCCTTTCCTCCTTTTCCTTCTTTTTCCTCTCTTCTTCTTCAACTCTGGCACTTTCTGCTAATGCCTCCATGGCCAGTTCGTCCAGGAGTCGTCTGGCATACTCCAGGTGCATCTGGAGTTCTAGAAGTTTGGTGAGTCTACTCATTCTTCAGTGTTGATACGTCAACGATGGGTAGCCAGACTGAAGATCGCTTCGATTTATATCCCTGACACCCAAACTTACCATGCCATTATTACCATCACATGGAACGCGCGGAGCTAAAAGAAACACGTTGACTTTTTTCTTACAAACACATACATACACTATCGGACAAGTCAGAAAAACGAAGTGTGGATAGCACACTTCTATTTTTTACTTACAAAAGAAACGAAGTGCTTATAGACACACTTCTATTTTTTAATAAAAATACACAATTTTCTTTGGCAATTGGATTAGTATATCTCTTCTAGAGTGTTGGGGTAGCCCTGAAAAGGGCTGTTTTTGTTAACGGAGAGTTATGGCAATCTTTTATCGTCTAAGATTGCGCCCCCGTCTGGCAGCAGGCTTTCCCACAGAATACGGTCTGCTTCGGAAAGAGAAGGAAAACTCCTTGGTGTCCACACGACAGTCGACAAAACCCCTCTGTCTGGTTCCTGCTGCTGCTGCTGTTGCTGTTCTCTCTGCTGCTTCTTAAGTCTATACTTCTCTTTCCACTCTTCTTGCTCTTTCTTGATTTCCTCTCTGAAGACCTCTTTTATCAGGCCTTGGGCTATTGTTCACATCCTGACATTCTCTATTTCATCAGGCTTGCGTATCAGGTTTTGACACGATGTAAATTCACATAAGCTTCGTTCAGCTTGGCTAGTCTTGAAGGCATCTTCGTAGGTTCACGAGACAACAATGGATGACAAGACTGGAGACTGCCTCGCTTTAGTCTCAGCGGTATAAAGGACTTACAAGGCGCTAGAGAATCGTTTTCGAAAATGGAGTTTCACCGAGACTTTCCCTTTGGTGAATGGAATATTTTGTCCCAGATCTCCTTTTATAATAATGCTGACAGTGTCGAAATAAGACTTACTGACGGGCAAATAGTGAGGATGTACAAATTTTCGGTGAACGTGATAGGTGTTTCCACCTTCCTCGTCTCTCTATAAAGAAAGTTTGGGACACGATCCGCAAAATAAATGGAAATGGAAACATACTTCTTTCGGACATCTGAAACTAAATAACCACAATTTCAATACCAAACATGAAATAGCTAAAATACCTGCTGATTGTTTCTCTAAACATTCCTCATCGTCAGAAGTTTTCCGAACATTAACAGCTCAAAAAGAAAAGACACGGCTGAAATTCACATCGAATAACTCAGAAAGATACAATCAACCGTTTTCATTGTCGGAGCTAATGGAATCTTTGAATAAGGCCCATGATACATCCGCTGGGCCTGACGATATACATTACAAGTTTTTGAAACACCTTCCAGAACCATCATCAACAGTTCTTCTCGAAATCTTCAATGATTTATGGATTACTGGTAATGTACCAAAAATTTGGAAAGAAGCAACAGTAATACCAATTCCCAAACCAGGCAAAGATAGCGCAGATCCTACCAACTATAGACCCATAGCACTGACTAGCTGCGTATGCAAAACAATGGAACAAATGATCAACTCTCGGCTTGTGTGGTATTTGGAAACCAACAATTTAAAATCTCCTTTCCAAAGTGGCTTTCGTTATGCTAGTTGCACCAATGATCATCTGGTTAGACTGGAAATATTTATTCGCGACACTTTTATCAAGAAGGAACATTTAGTAGCGGTTTTCTTTGACTTAGAAAAGGCCTATGATACGACATGGAAGTACGGAATACTAAATGTCTTGCACGATCTGGGTCTAAAAGGCCGTCTGCCCTCTTTCATATCAAACTTTCTCTCAGACAGAGAATTCAAGGAACGAGTGGGCTCCACCTTCTCTGATATGCAGGAGCAGGAGATCGGTGTGCCCCAGGGCAGTATTTTATCTGTAACGCTTTTCAACATCAAAATCAATAGCATCACCAAGTGTCTGGCTCCTGGTGTGGATTGCTCCTTATACGTTGATGACTTTCTAATATGTTACCGATCCGAGCACACGCATACAATTGAAAGACAATTACAGCAGAATATCAACAAGATTCAAAATTGGGCCAATACTAACGGTTTCAAATTCTCGAAATAAAAAACGGTATGCATGCATTTCTGTCAGTTACGAAGACATTATGATGAACCTAAACTCACGCTGGACGGAACACCTATTCCAGTTGTTGAGGAAACAAAGTTTTTAGGTATTCTCTTCGACAGAAAACTGACTTTTATTGCACACCTAAAGAACTTGAAAGCTAAATGCTTGAAATCTCTTGATCTACTTAAAGTAGAAGCGGACAATGGCTGGGGTGCTGATAGAAAAGTCATCCTCAGTTTATGTAGAACGTTTATTCGCTCGAAACTAGACTATGGTTCCGTTGTTTATGGTTTATCATCAAGGAATAAGACTCGCTCTAGGAGCATTTAAGACATCCCCGTGTGAAAGCCTTCTCGTTGAAGCGAACGAACCATCTTTATCACATCGTAGAGAAATGCTTTCCGCACAGTATGCTCTCAAATTAAGATCAGACCCTCTGAACCCTGCTTTTTCGGCTATTTTTCAACCCAATTACAAACCCTTATACGAAAACAAACCAAACGCCACACCTTCCTTTGGCATTAGAATATCATCCAGCCTTGACAGTACCAAAATTGATCTTTCAAAAATTAAGAAATCGTCCGTCTCCAAAACACCTTCCTGGCTACTTAAACAACCAAAAGTACTTTTCCGTTACACGATGGAAAAAACTCTTATCATGAACTCCTCACCCAATTTGAAAATTATACAAGAATTTATACTGATGGATCAAAAGTTGAGCAAAAGGCTGCTGCAGCCTTCGTTAGTGGAAAACACACAACAAAAGGTCGCTTGCCAAATGGTACATCAATTTTTTCAGCCGAAATCAGAGCTATAGACCTTGCTTTCCAATATATTGAAAACAAGCGTATTTTAAACAGCATCATCTTCTCTGACTCACTATCAGCACTTCAGTCACTACATAATAGAAAACTGGAGAACCCATTATTAGCCAATATTCTCCTGAAACATACTAAGCTGAGTATCTCCCACAATATAGTATACTGTTGCTTACCCAGCCATATTGGAATTAAAGGTAATGAAAAAGCAGACCGCGCTGCAAAAATGGCCCTATTACTAGAACCATCTGATTTTAAAATACCGTATACTGATTTTAAACCTAGTATCAAAGAAGCTTTATATCAGAAATGGCAGGCATCATGGAATGATGCCGTGAATAACAAACTTCATGCCATCAAGCCAACCCTAGGAGAATGGACTCCTTACAGAGCCGTCCGTAGGGAGGTGGTAGTCATTGCAAAAATTCGAATTGGTCATACTTATTTAACCCACTCCCACATCCTAAAAGGAGAAGACCCACCAGAGTGCATTTCTTGCAATGAACCATTCACCGTTAAGCACTTTATGTTGGAGTGTTTCGACCTCCAACCTACGCGTAATCAGTATTACAATGTGCATGACATTATGGAGCTCTTTAATACAGTCAGCGTGGCTTGTATTATAGACTTCCTGAAGAAAGTAAACATTTATCAGAAGCTATAGCTTTTATGCTATCACCTTGAGCAGTTTTATGTGCTGTATATACCGTCCCTAAATTTTAATTACCTTTCATCTGTTTTCATTATCATACACCATTTACATTCCCCGTTGATCGGGAAGCTTTATTTATTTATTACCGTTACCATCTTATCGTTTTACTTTGAACTGTTTGGTTTGAAATCGCTGGTCGATACGAAACCTTTTACCACTTTTAAATGATCAAAGATAAAACCTTTGTATGTCGCTAAATAGCCTCACAGTGTTGGTGCGCCGTAAAACTTCAATCAACCAATCCTCGTCAGCGTTCATGGCAGAATCCACTTTGAAAGGAATGACACTCAGTAACGGTACGGAGGTGTGTCCCACCATGTTGTACTCCACTACATCGTGGTACACAAAGATCAAATTCAGTCCTTGGTTCATTCTACAAGGAATCGAAAATATCTCGCAAAATCCGAGTTGCTGGTAATGGTTGGCATATGTCCACCCTTACTGAGCATCTTGATGTCTCCACCCAAAATGTCAAAGAATTCAGGACAAAATCATAAAATTTCATCAGTAGGCGACTAGCCACTCTTTGGTACTTAAGGGCGAAATTTTTTCTGTCCAAGGCTCTGCTAAACACGGCATTGAACTTGGTAGCAATAGCGTTCACCAGATGTTGACCGCTGATATAATAGCCTGCTGGAATGTGCAACTGATAGGTATACCATTTAAATCTGTCGGTCGGAAAATGTGTCTTAGCGTCACCTACAGCACCTGCGTGATTTTTTAAGTAATTTTGGATTTGTTCGTCATAAACGTCGACCGCAAAAGTGTTTTAATTTTCGATGATGTTTTTGATTTGCGTCGGGTGAATCATTTCCACTAAAGCCACTTCCCAACTGGCTTCGTGATCCACTTGGATGGTCCCCCTGCGGGTCCGGGGTTGTAGAATTGGTCCGCCGTGCCTCGCTACGTGTCGTAAGAGGCGACTAAGTAGAGGCAACCTGTTTGCCGTGGGTTGCGACCCGTGTCGGAGGAGGAAAGGATCCTGGTAGTTGAGCAGAGGCTTTCCGATGCAATACACTACTTTGGCCTCTACTTCTTCTAGACGGGTGGTCGGGATGGGCCCGGTCTCGACAAATCGGCTGGTCACGCCGAGCCCTAGGAGGTCTTTATCTACTCGCTCACTTTCTTTATCTTTCTCGTTGTATCTCTCTTGATACCACCGTTGCCCCTACATTCTATCCCTTTAACTTTCCCTTTTCCAAGTCTTAGAAGACTTCCTAGAAGGCGGTGGCTCAACGGGTCAATTGGGAGGTAATTTTACCGACTGAGTATGTCTTATGGGATGAATCAGGAGGTGAATTTACCTACTGAGTATAACATCTGTGTATCCCTGACACTTGAAAAGTGTCCCCTTGTTGGGCTCCTTGGTGGGCGGGGAGCACGGGTGCTGAATTTTAAATCCACCAACATGGATATATCCAAAAAAAATCAACTCAAGCGTACCAAAACTGGATCTGACTCAGATGACGAACCATGTGGTGTGGATTCATTTCCACGCTTCATGGTTATACAGTCTAAAGATGCCACAAAACCGCTTAATGTACTCTCTCCGTTTGTGATCGAGAAAACAATTATGGGACTGATTGGAACACCAAAAGGTGTTAAAAAGTTAAAATCGGGCTGCCTACTTGTCGAGTGTGAGCGACGAGGTCAAACAGAAAATCTCAAGAAAATGACAACATTTTTCGATATTCCAGTGACCTCGTTCGCCCACACAACACTCAATTCGTCCAAAGGCGTGATTCGCTGTCGTGACTTGGCTGGAGTCAGCGACACGGATATCATTGAAGGGATGAAAAACGAAGGTGTCACTGCAGTCCGTAGAATACGTATTAAACGTAACAACAACCTGCAGGACACCAACACCATTATACTCACCTTCAACAAGCCAACAGTACCCAGAGTGGTCAAAGTTGGCTTTCTGCAAGTGAAGGTTGATGTGTACATACCAAATCCACTTCGATGTTATAAGTGTCAGAAATATGGTCATCATGAAGACCGCTGCTCAAGAAGCCAAATATGTGGCCGATGCGGAGATCACTCTCACCAGGAATCTGAGTGTAGAGCCACTCCGCATTGTGTCAACTGTGGAAAACAGCACCACGCCAATTCCAAGGATTGTGATACCTGGAAACAGGAGAAGGAAATACAGAGGGTTAAATACACATCCAACATTCCCTATCCAGAGGCCAGAAAGCTTGTACAGGCAAAAATATCTCTTCCTGGCCCATCCTTCTCCACTGTAGTGAAGAACAATCCCAAGGCAACGAAGGACGCTCAAACGCAGACAGATGCACCCGAGTCAACATCAAGCACTAACACCCCCCATTACCAAGCACAAAGAACCACGGCATCTACCCAAACAACATTCAATAATACTCAACAACAGAAATCACCAAAGAACAAAAACAGATCACAAGGAAATAGGCAGCAAAAGGGGTCAGAAGACCCCATCAAACTCTATAACAGGTTTGGGGACATTGAGAGCATGGATGCAGAAGATACTGCTCCATGTTCTCAAAGTAGCTCCAGACCTAACAAAAAAATCATCCCCGTACTTCCTCCGTAGAAATAACCATATAGATTCTCTCCGCAAAAAGTCTAATCTAGCTCCAAAATCTCCAATCTAAACTTATAATGAAGAACACGATCATACAATGGAATTGTCGAGGACTTAAAGCCAATTACAATGAAATTCTTCTGCTTTTAAACGAATATGATCCTGCAATACTATGCCTTCAGGAAACCTTTTTAAAAGATAGGGACAACATCACACTTAAAAACTACTCCCTGTTTAACACCTACTTACAGAACGTTGACAGGGCCTCGGGAGGGGTTTCTATTGCTGTGAACAATAGAGCCCCACATAGCGTCATCCCTTTAAACACAAATTTGCAAGCCATTGCTGTGAGTGTCACTCTACATCGAGTGATTACATTTTGTTCTATTTATATACCACCAAACACCAACTTATTACCAAACGAATTAGACACGCTTGTTCAACAACTTCCTGCACCATTTGTTTTACTCGGTGATTTTAATGCCCATAATATTTTATGGGGATCAAATTACATAAGCGACAGGGGCAAAAGGGTCGAAGATTTTATTACTAGACACGACTTGTGTCTATTTAATACCAAATCTCCGACGTACTTGCACCCAGGAACTGGTACATACACATGTATCGACTTGACAATTTGTTCTCCTTCACTACTTTTGGATTATAATTGGAAGGTCGCTGATGACCTTCACAGCAGTGATCACTTTCCAATCTCTCTTAAGAACACCAACGTTACAATTGATGACACGATTCCACAGTGGAATTTAAAGAAAGCTGACTGGACCAAGTTTGAAACACTTTGTACAGCTAGACTTAACAGGAATACCGTCCTAAACGATATTGATCCTATTCGACAATTTACATCCGTCTTAATTGAGATTGCAGAAGAATCCATTCCTAAGTCCTCGCCGAATTGTAAAAGAACCCAAAAACCGTGGTTCACTAAAGAATGTAAAGAAGCCATTAGACAACGCCGAGAAGCACTGAAAAAATTTAATAATCGTCCAACGCCCGAAAACTTAACTCAGTACCGTATTGTTCGGGCCAAAGCTCGCCGCATAATTAAAGAAAGTAAACGAGCATCATGGAAAAAATATGTTTCAACTTTAAACTCTCGTTCCTCAATAAAGAAAGTTTGGGACACGATCCGCAAAATAAATGGAAAGGGAAAATACAATTCATTCCGACATCTGAAGCTAAATAATAACAATTTCAATACCAAACAAGAAATAGCTAATGTACTTGCTGATTGTTTCTCCAAAAATTCCTCATCGTCTAATTATTCAGAAGCTTTCCGAAGATTGAAAGCTCATAAAGAAAAAACACGGTTGAAATTCACATCGAATAACTCAGAGAGCTATAACCAACCGTTTTCATTGTCGGAGCTTATGGAATCTTTGAATAAGGCCCATGATACATCTGCTGGGCCTGACGATATACATTACCAATTTTTGAAACACCTTCCAGAACCATCCTTAACAGTTCTTCTGAAAATCTTCAATGATTTATGGATTATTGGTAATGTACCAAAAATGTGGAAAGAAGCAACAGTAATACCAATTCCCAAACCAGGCAAAGATAGCGCAGATCCTACCAACTATAGACCTATATCATTAACTAGCTGCGTATGCAAAACAATGGAACGAATGATCAATTCTCGGCTTGTATGGTATTTGGAAACCAACAATTTAATATCTCCTTTCCAAAGTGGCTTTCGTTATGGTCGTAGTACGAATGATCATCTGGTTAGACTGGAAACATTTATTCGCGACGCTTTTATCAAGAAGGAACACTTAGTAGCGGTTTTCTTTGATTTGGAAAAGGCCTATGACACAACATGGAAGTACGGAATACTAAATGACCTACATGATCTGGGTCTAAAAGGCCGACTGCCCTCGTTCATATCAAACTTCCTCTCAGACAGGGAATTCAAGGTACGAGTGGGCTCCACCCTCTCTGATATGCACGATCAAGAGATGGGTGTGCCCCAGGGCAGTATTTTATCGGTGACGCTTTTCAACATAAAAATTAATAGCATCACCAAGTGTCTGACTCCCGGTGTGGATTGCTCCCTATATGTTGACGACTTTTTAATATGTTACCGATCCAAGCACATGCATACAATTGAAAGACAATTACAGCAAAATATCAACAAGATTCAAAATTGGGCCAATACTAACGGTTTCAAATTCTCGAAATCAAAAACTGTATGTATGCATTTCTGTCAGCTACGAAGACATCATGATGGACCTAAACTCACGCTGGACGGAACACCTATTCCAGTTGTTGAGGAAGCAAAATTCTTAGGTATTATCTTCGACAGAAAACTGACCTTTATTCCACACCTGAAGAATTTGAAAGCTAAATGCTTGAAGTCTCTAGACTTACTTAAAGTAATAGCGCACACCGACTGGGGTGCTGATAGGAAAGTCATACTCAGTTTATACAGAACATTTATTCGCTCGAAACTAGACTATGGTTGCGTTGTCTATGGTTCAGCTAGGAAGTCCTATTTGAAGATGCTAGACCCAATTCATCATCAGGGAATAAGACTTGCCTTGGGAGCATTTAAGACATCCCCGTGTGAAAGCCTACTCGTTGAAGCGAACGAACCACCTTTACCACAACGTAGAGAAATGCTTTCTGCACAGTATGCTCTCAAATTAAGCTCAAACCCTCTGAACCCTGCTTTTTCGGCTGTTTTTGAACCCAAATATAAAACCTTATATGACAATAAACCAAACGTCATACCTACCTTTGGCATTAGAATATTACCATGCCTTGACAGTACCAAAATTGATCTTTCAAAAATTCTGAAAACGACCGTCTCCGAAACACCTCCCTGGCTACTTCAACAACCAAAGGTACTTTTCACATTACACGATGGAAAAAAATCGGAGACAAACCCTTCCATCTTCCACAACTCTTACCATGAACTAATCGCCCAATTTCAAAATTATACAAGAATATATACTGATGGATCAAAAGATCAGGAAAAGGCTGCTGCAGCCTTCGTTAGTGGAAAACACACAACAAAAGTTCGCTTGCCAAATGGTACATCCATTTTTTCAGCTGAAATCAGAGCAATAGACCTTGCATTGCAATATATTGAAAGCAAGCGTATTTTAAATAGCATCATCTTCTCCGATTCACTATCAGTACTTCAGTCACTACATAATAGAAAACTGGAGAATCCATTATTAGCTAATGTTCTCCTGAAACATACTGAGCTGAGTACCTCCCACAATATAGTATACTGTTGGTTACCCAGCCATATTGGAATTAAAGGTAATGACAAAGCAGACCGCGCTGCTAAAATGGCTCTATCACTAGAACCATCTCATTTTAATACACCGTATACGGATTTTATACGTAGTATCAAAGAATGTTTACGTCAGAAATGGCAGGCATCATGGAATGATGCCGTGAATAACAAACTTCATGCCATCAAGCCAACCCTAGGAGAATGGACTCCTTCCTACAGAGCCGTCCGTAGGGAGGAGGTAGTCGTTGCAAGAATTCGAATCGGCCATACTTATTTAACCCACTCCTATATACTAAAAGGAGAAGACCCACCAGAGTGCATATCTTGCAATGAACCATTCACTGTTAAGCACTTTATGTTGGAGTGTTTCGACCTCCAACCTACGCGTAATCATTATTACAATGTGCATGACATTAGGAAACTCTTTGATACAGTTAGCATTTCTTATATTATATACTTCCTGAAGGAAGTAAATATCTATCATAAGTTATAGCTTTTATGCTATCACCTTAAACATTTTTATGTGCTATATATATACCGTCGTTAGATTTTAATTACCTTTCATCTGTTTTAGTTGTCATACATCATTTGTACTCCCCGTTGATCTGGAAACTTTATTTATCACCGTTACTATTTTATCGTTTTACCTTCAACTGTTTGGTTTCGTATCGCTGGTCGATACGTAATCTTTTACCACTTTTAAATAATGAAAGATATAACCTTTTGTATGGCGCTAAATAGCCTCATAGTGCTGGTGCGCCGTAAAAAATTCAATCAACCAACCAACCACTTGGATGGCCTCAGGTAATTTCGCCGTGAAACAGCATTAGGTGTTATTGGGAAACACTCCATGGAACTGTCACTGGGTAATGTTAAGTAAAATTGGTTATTCATAATTCCAGAGTTCTGCTGTCCAAGGGGTCACTGGAAGTCAGAGGAGTGTCTAAAAGAGGATTGTTGCGATTGCTATGGTGACTGTTGGAAAGGTGACTGAAGTTGGGCGCAAGGCTCCCGTTGTTCCCGTTAGAGGAGTATTTCAGGGACGGATTGGGAAGAAGGTAACAGATGCAACTGCTGAGTAAAATGGTCCACAATTGTTTGTCTCCTTGTTGGAAACTCAAATTGGCAATGGCAGCACCGACGACATAATACACAACAAAGATTTGGCAGAAAAATACAATTTACGTTTTAGGCACAGGTTCTCCACACGACACCCACAAGGGTTGCTTTTGTAAATCTTGCAGAGAAGAACTGGGGGAAGGAGTGGTCACTGCAGTGGTAGCGGTTGAAGCTGTGTTGAAGCGCATGATGGTCACTTCTTTTTATAGTCGATGATTTGCGAAACGTCGATCCAATAGTCAAAACTGGGCGAATATCCTTTCCAATGTACTTTGACTTCTTTGACACGACGTTTTCCCACTTTTCGGGTTCTTCGATCGAGAATGCTTTCGATGTCGTATACTTCGTCATCTTCTTTGGTGACACGGTGTAACTCGGGCAAATAAAACGTTCCTTTTAACACTTTCAAGTTTATGTCTTCTAATTTATAGATGGCAGGATGACGGCGAGGCACTCGTTCAGTGACACGAAACAATTCGGTAGTCCAGTTGGGTAAATAACCTTTGTCGAAAGTGCGTTTGGTTTTGCCAATGTACACTCAATCTCCTGCTGCCAATACTCCACCTTTCTTGGGGACAGTCACCGTCGGGGACGTACCAAACCGGCGCTTGAAGACGGTCACAACGATGTCGGGAGTCAGTTTCTTTTAGGGGTGGGTGGGCACGTCCGATGCTCAGATGGTAAGACTGGTTGTACGCTTGAACTAGGTGCGGTAAGACGTCGATGTATTTGAGAGTGTGTTGATGCGTAAAATATTTCCACATACGCTCTTTCAAGGTGCGTTGAAAACGTTGCACGATGCTGGGTTGGGTTTCGGGATTCTCGGTGGTGAAAAAATGAATGTCACGTTTCTGTAATTCTTTTTGGAAAGCTTGGTTCAGAAATTCGGTGCCTTTGTCGGTTTGCCATCGAAGAGGGTGACGACCGCTTTGTTTCAACAACAGTTTGAGGGCTCACACTAACTCACTGCTCGATTTGGAAGTCAATGACACGACCCAAGCAAATTTCGAAGAGGCGACGATGACAGAAAACAAATATTTGTAGCCACGATTGTAGGTGGCCAAATGAGAGACATCGGCTAAATCGGCTTGCCATTGATGATTGATACCCTCCACTCGGGTGCGACTTCTGGTAAATTTTCGTCTAATGGGTTTATATAAGGTGTACGTGGCTTGTTCTTGTAACCATCGTTGCACTTGAGGTAAACGGACACTTTTGAGTCGAGTTTTGGCTGCACGATACAATTTCTGAACTCCGTAGTAACCTGCAGGATGGGATGGATCGTAGTAAATGCTGGCTAACACCTTCTCCATTTTAATAAGTTATCCACTCTTCGCTGATTCTACTCTGGATGGGGCGAGGGGGTGGTTTAGAAACGGCTTTACGTGTCCGATGTGCCACGGGAGTAGAAGTCGAAGGTAGTGTTGGTGGTGGCGGTAATGTGATGGTTTTGGCCTTTTCTTTTTTCACTTCTGGTTTCCCTTCTTTCTTTTTAACTTCTTTCGATGGAGGAGTCGACATCATCTTTTTAATCCATGCTTGAAGTTCTCCTCTTTTGGGAAGGGATCAACAAGGACGCTGCAATCTTGCTAGGGATGGGAGCTGCTGACGGTGTTTCAAAGACTTCTCGTGCCTCTTCTTCCTCAGGCATCCGTGGGGCTGCGTCTGTCTTGACCGCTGGGGGTCTTGGTGGTGGACTTTTCATCAGAGCCTTAAAATCTTTCAGAGTTGGTAGAGCTGTTTCATCCAAAGCTTTCTGTTGAAAGAGTTGCAGTCGTTGCAACAGTTTCTGACAAATCGCTGAGATCTATTAACCATTGTAATTCGTGTTGTACCTGGGACATCAAGGTCAAATGAGGACTGGGAGGTAAATGCGAGGTACGTTGTTCATACCAACGATGGTATTCCATCCATCGTTAGTAAGGCACTGAAGCCAGTTTTCGTCCTTTCATCGGATTTCAATGGTCACATCTGAAATCTTTTTTTTCCAGAGGTAACTTTTATCTTCTTGACCCTTTTATCTTGGAGCTATGGCGGGTAAAACACTTCCCAACATACCCAACGCGGGTCCCACTATTGCTTTGGTAAGAAGTCCTAACAGGGGGAAAATTCCTTCGCGTTGCACCAACATCTTTTTCTTTCGACGAATGGGTATTTTCTTTTGGACCATTTGGCGAAGAACGTGACGATGTTTGGCTAAACATTCTTTCTGATGTTTACACAAAGGTATCTTTCCTTTCAAGACATTCAGACAACATTCGCGCACGGTATCGATGACGTCTTTGGAGGCGGTTTGAATGAGGTTTTCTTTCGCATGAGTGGAGAAGCTTTGGACAGGACGACCATGTCCCAATGTTTGACTAAACGAGGAGGCAGTCCTTTCCTTTTTTTTCCTTTGGGGGTAGAAGAAGGATGTCTTTTCTTGGGGGTGTGTGACGTCTTTGTTTGTTGGTTGGTTGGTTTCGGGGCACACACCAAAAATACACTAAAGTCGATGACTTGGCACACGGTCTTTTTTTCATTTTTTGGACTTTCGTTTCGTCAAAAAGGTGACGATTGTTTTCCCAAAATCGCCAAAGAATCCTCCTCTTTGGTTGCTCTTTTTCTTTGGACGAGTGTCTTTTATGGGAGTGACTTCGAATCTTGGCTAAGCGTTTTTTCGGATGACGTGACTGTCCTTTTCTTTTTCCTTTTCCATTCTGAACAGGAGAACGACGATGGTAATGGTGTACACTTCTTTGAGTAGACATCTTTGATGCACAAAATACACTGACGTCCATGGCTTGGCATGCGTCCTTTTATCTTTTTTTTTTTTTTTGAGTTTGAAATCTATATTTTAGGCGAAATCATTTACTAACTTATCCATTAAAAAGAAATATCCTCCCCTTTGGTTGTTACTCTTTTTCTTTGGACAAGTGTCTTTTCTGAGGGTGACATCGAATCTTGGTTAAGCATTTTTTCGGATGACGTGATTGCCCTTTTCTTTCTCCTTTTCCATTTTAGACAGGAGAACGACGATGGTGACGGTGTGCACTTCTTTGAGGGGGCACCTTTGGAGCACAAGAACACTGATCCCATCGTTTACCTCAGGTCTTTTTTTACTGGAATGCATCGCAACTGATTGTCTTTACGTCGTATCAACTTGCTGACAGGCATCACTCGACGTTGAGAGGTTCGCAACGGACTACATCGGGACAGTTCTTGCTTGGACAAATCCAGTAAACTCTGTAACATGCCCAATCTCTCTTGGACTTCGATTTTGGGGGCAGGTACTTTGTGAGCAGCGGCCACTGCCGCTAAAGTGGAGGAAGGTGTCACAGCTTGAGGAGAAGTTTTTGGAGACGCGGGTTTCCAATTTTTCATCAAATTAGGAAGAACATGTGTCAAGTTGGGTTTGGCAGGCATCACCAGCAACTGAGAAGTGGAAGAACCTGAGACTACTGGAGACGCGGTCACCGTTGCGGCAGGTCGTGGTTTGCGAATGTAAGGTTGTGTCCTGGCTGCAGTGCCTCTTCAGGGTAGAAGCTGTTTCTGTGGGTTTTTTGTTCTTTTTCTGAAAATATGACCTGGTCTTGACACCGTTGCTCATTTTCTTTTTCTTCTGGGTACGTCGGGGAGTGGCTTTTTTCTTGAGGAGGACTTTACGGGCATTGGGATCCTATTTTAAAAGGGAGCGAATGGTGACACCTCCTAGAGAACTGCTACCTCCAGGTTTCAAAATTATTTGCTTTTTAGTATGAGTGTCGATGCGAGGCGAGGCCAGTTGCGTCAAGGCTACTTTGTTTCTCTCAAAAAAGCGTTTAGTTTGATGTGGAATGTGAATGATGCCTTGCAGTAATTGACGTGCTGTTACCTTAAACCATCGTAAGACTTCTTTGGGACTCGCTTCTAACTCACGAGCACGTATTTGTCTATTTTTTTCGCGGCTGATGCCGTGCAAGGCACGAATCAATTGGACGGGAAGATGAGACTGAAGGGACGTCATGTTGACGCTGTGTGAGACAGACCCAAAGTGACCTAAGTTTTTATAGACTTTTTCGGTTGTTGTTAGGACGACGACGGGGACGTGTACACGACAGGCCCTCCGTCTTGGCACCAGTGGTGAAACATGGGTACGAAATCGCAAATAATCGGGGCTGGTGGATTTTAAATCCACGAGTAAATAGGCGTGAGGGGTTTGAGTGACATCGTCGTACGAATGAGTCAGCCAAGGCGTTCCTAACTGTTTGGCTAAGACTTGCACTTGCGATTTATCTCTAGGGCTTTTAAACAAGACCACGTAATGAGCATTGAGACTGATGGTGCGATGGGCTTTACTTTGTTGAAACAAATTTTGGGTAAATTTTAATGACACTGGCATTACGATGATGCCATTTGCGCGTAAACCACACTTTAATATCTTCTTCGTCTTCTCCTAACATGTCGTCAAAGATGACCAGATGTGTTTGACTAGGGTCAGACACGATTCCGTCGTCTTCGCCAGGAATGCCTTCCACAAAGACGATGGAATTGCCTTGACTTTCTCGCAGAGGGCTGTTCGCCGATTGCCACTCTTTGTAACACCACACGATCCGTTGAGGTGGACGATCCATCAAATGATGTTTATCTTCAATCAAACGTTTGACAAATTCGGTTTTGCATGAACCGCTGGGTCCGGCAATTAACATGTTAAAGGGATGCCGAAGATACAAGGATGATCTAAGTTTTCGTAGATGACTTTGAAAGTGGAGGAAGAGGTAGCAGAGACAGTAGAGATCGCCATAGTAGTGCAGGGAATGTCACTTTTGACACGAAGACAGACAAGAGAAGAGTTTTTATACTTTTTCAGGACACGTTTCTTGCAATCTTTAATTATGAACAACACGAAAGACAAAAATACATAAAAACCAAATGGTTAAGTAAATGTATAAAAGACATCAAAACGATCATAGTGGAATATAAACAAGTCACTGTACAACAGTTGTGGTGACGAAGATGTGGTGTCCTAGGGACAGTGTGTAATGTTCTTCGAGTGTCTACACTTGGCACAGTCACACAGTGGTCCTCCAGGAATGGCCTTTCGAAGATGTCGATGACGATCCTGTCCTGAAGGGAGTGGTTTTCCTCGGTGACGGGTTCTTCTGGTACTGTGACTAACACAGGTTTAAAAGTTACTTTTTTCCACTGAACGTTGGAATTTAGGATTACAAATCTTGGGCATAGTGTGCCACTTCTTTTCTCCAAGCCTTGAAGCCCAAACTTTTCCAGTCACGTACATCTTTCCAGTGAGGGTGCAAGTCACAAGCTACACACACATCGTCGTACACATCTGCAGTGCCTAAAAGTTGAATCTTTTTTTCCCGCCGAGGTCGAGAAGTATCGAGATGAAAGTGCAAAGCTTTTAGCAGAATGAGTCTCTCGTGTACATTTAAAGAGACCACTTTCGTGCTTTTTTTTGAGTGGTATCTACTGTTCGTAAAGAGTCCACAAGAAATCGGCTGGTAAACGAAATCCCAGAAAGCAAGTCACTAAGACACACCAGACGTCGACCCCAATTCAATGGACACAGTTCTCGTAATAAGTGTTGGTAATCCTCCACCGTTTGAATACTGTCATCGATTTCCTTCCAAGGAATCTGTTGTATCACGAATGATAAAGGTCGTGGCATGGTAGCCCGTTGTTATACCCTCTTTTTTAGGAAGCTATAAGTGTACTTTCTGCATAGAGATGATCGAACTCCAGTGCCGAATCTATATGGTTTACTCACTAACTTGCACATCACACAGAACTTTCCTCTTGAACTAAGTTTACGTTGTTTAAAAGATTTTGGTAATTCTCTAACTCTTCTGGAATTTGTTGCAGTATGTCTACCTTATAGTAAAAAAATTCACTAACAACAGTCCAATGCTTATCGTCCGGGAGTAGTTGATCAATGTCTGACCACTTGAACATTTTCATCTGAATCAGTCCTCATATAGCATTCAGGTACCAGTGGTTTAAACACCGGTGACGTAACGGATGCAATTGTTCTTTGCGTTGAACTTGCAGTTTGACCAACTCTCGGTAATTGCGTTCTCTCTACTCCACAGGCAACACACGAATGTTCTGTTGTAAAGTATCCATTCAAGAATCACTGGGTCGTGGCCAATAGTCTCTTTTTTATTTGTGACTGAAGTAGTGTCCTCGCATAATCAGTCTTCGTTTACATTGGAAAATGTAGTCCACAGGCAAACTACGAATGTTTTCTTGTAAAGTATCCTTCCAGAGATTATTGAGGTCGTCCCACTAAAGGTAGGTAGTGACAGTGTGGAGACCATCGAGTATGTTCCAGGTAAGCGTAATCGTTCTGCTCCTACTCGTAAAGTGACACCGCAACTGAAGCACTTAACTTTATCCCCTTCGCCCAAGTAGATAAATCCGGCTCTGGCTAATTCTTCGGGGGTAGGTCCTCCCAGATATTTAGGCCATTTTCCTCGGAAGGTTTGGAATCGACTTTCAAAGTCCCAGTATTCAGGCAAACGCACAGAGAAAGAATATTCGTCTTTCACAGATTCATTTTGATGAGGGTACGGTGAAATCCGCAGGAGTTTGCTCAGGGTTGGATGATATCGGTAGGGTGGTTGATTGATTGAATTTTTTAACGGCGCACCAGCACTATGAGGCTATTTAGCGCCATGCAAAAGGTTATATCCTTCATTATTTATAAGTGGTAAAAGATTACGTATCGACCAGCGATACGAAACCAAACAGTTGAAGGTAAAACGATAAACTGTTAACGGTGATAAATAAAGTTTCCCGATCAACGGGGAGTGCAAATGATGTGTGACAACGAAAACAGATGAAAGGTAATTAAAATCTAGCGACGGTATATATAGCACATAAAACTGTTTAAGGTGATAGCATAAAAGCTATAACTTATGATAAATATTTACTTCCTTCAGGAAGTCTATAATATAAGAAATGCTAACTGTATCAAAGAGCTCCCTAATGTCATGCACATTGTAATAATGGTTACGCGTAGGTTGGAGGTCGAAACACTCCAACATAAAGTGCTTAACAGTGAATGGTTCATTGCAAGATATGCACTCTGGTGGGTCTTCTCCTTTTAGTATATAGGAGTGGGTTAAATAAGTATGGCCGATTCGAATTCTTGCAACGACTACCTCCTCCCTACGGACGGCTCTGTAGGAAGGAGTCCATTCTCCTAGGGTTGGCTTGATGGCATGAAGTTTGTTATTCACGGCATCATTCCATGATGCCTGCCATTTCTGACGTAAACAGTCTTTGATACTACGTTTAAAATCAGTATACGGAGTATTAAAATCAGATGGTTCTAGTGATAGGGCCATTTTAGCAGCGCGATCTGCTTTGTCATTACCTTTAATTCCAATATGGCTGGGTAACCAACAGTATACTATATTGTGGGAGGTACTCAGCTCAGTATGTTTAAGAAGAACATTAGCTAACAATGGATTCTCCAGTTTTCTATTATGTAGTGACTGAAGTACTGATAGTGAATCGGAGAAGATGATGCTATTTAAAATACGCTTGCTTTCAATATATTGCAATGCAAGGTCTATTGCTCTGATTTCGGCTGAAAAAATTGATGTACCATTTGGCAAGCGAACTTTTGTTGTGTGTTTTCCACTAACGAAGGCTGCAGCAGCCTTTTCCTCATCTTTTGATCCATCAGTATATATTCTTGTATAATTTTCAAATTGGGCGAGGAGTTCATGGTAACAGTTGTGGAAGATGGAAGGGTTTGTCTCCGATTTTTTTCCCTCATGTAACGTGAAAAGTACTTTTGGTTGTTGAAGTAGCCAGGGAGGTGTTTTGGAGACGGTCGTTTTCAGAATTTTTGAACGTTCAATTTTGGTACTGTCAAGGCATGGTAATATTCTAATGCCAAAGGTAGGTGTGACGTTTGGTTTATTGTCATATAAGGTTTTATATTTGGGTTCAAAAACAGCCGAAAAAGCAGGGTTCAGAGGGTTTGAGCTTAATTTGAGAGCATACTGTGCGGAAAGCATTTCTCTACGTTGTGATAAAGGTGGTTCGTTCGCTTCAACGAGTAGGCTTTCACACGGGGATGTCTTAAATGCTCCCAAGGCAAGTCTTATTCCCTGATGATGAATTGGGTCTAGCATCTTCAAATAGGACTTCCTAGCTGAACCATAGACAACGCAACCATAGTCTAGTTTCGAGCGAATAAATGTTCTGTATAAACTGAGTATGACTTTCCTATCAGCACCCCAGTCAGTGTGCGCTATTACTTTAAGTAAATCTAGAGACTTCAAGCATTTAGCTTTCAAATTCTTCAGGTGTGGAATAAAAGTCAGTTTTCTGTCGAAGATAATACCTAAGAATTTTGCTTCCTCAACAACTGGAATAGGTGTTCCGTCCAGCGTGAGTTTAGGTCCATCATGATGTCTTCGTAACTGACAGAAATGCATACATACAGTTTTTGATTTCGAGAATTTGAAACCGTTAGTATTGGCCCAATTTTGAATCTTGTTGATATTTTGCTGTAATTGTCTTTCAATTGTATGCATGTGCTTGGATCGGTAACATATTAAAAAGTCGTCAACATATAGGGAGCAATCCACACCAGGAGTCAGACACTTGGTGATGCTATTAATTTTTATGTTGAAAAGCGTCACCGATAAAATACTGCCCTGGGGCACACCCATCTCTTGATCGTGTATATCAGAGAGGGTGGAGCCCACTCGTACCTTGAATTCCCTGTCTGAGAGGAAGTTTGATATGAACGAGGGCAGTCGGCCTTTTAGACCCAGATCATGTAGGTCATTTAGTATTCCGTACTTCCACGTTGTGTCATAGGCCTTTTCCAAATCAAAGAAAACCGCTACTAAGTGTTCCTTCTTGATAAAAGCGTCGCGAATAAATGTTTCCAGTCTAACCAGATGATCATTGGTACTACGACCATAACGAAAGCCACTTTGGAAAGGAGATATTAAATTGTTGGTTTCCAAATACCATACAAGCCGAGAATTGATCATTCGTTCCATTGTTTTGCAAACGCAGCTAGTTAATGATATAGGTCTATAGTTGCTAGGATCTGCGCTATCTTTGCCTGGTTTGGGAATTGGTATTACTGTTGCTTCTTTCCAAATTTTTGGTACATTACCAGTGATCCATAAATCATTGAAGATTTCCAGAAGAACTGTTAAGGATGGTTCTGGAAGGTGTTTCAAAAACTGGTAATGTATATCGTCAGGCCCAGTAGATGTATCATGGGCCTTATTCAAAGATTCCATAAGCTCCGACAATGAAAACGGTTGGTTATAGCTCTCTGAGTTATTCGATGTGAATTTCAACCGTGTTTTTTCTTTTTGAGCTTTCAATCTTCGGAAAGCTTCTGAATAATTAGACGATGAGGAATTTTTGGAGAAACAATCGGCAAGTACATTAGCTATTTCATGTTTGGTATTGAAATTGTTATTATTTAGCTTCAGATGTCGGAAAGAAATGTATTTTCCCTTCCCGTTTATTTTGCGGATTGTGTCCCAAACTTTCTTTATTGAGGAACGAGAGTTTAAAGTTGAAACATATTTTTTCCATGATGCTCGTTTACTTTCTTTAATGGTGCGGCGAGCTTTGGCCCGAGCAATACGGTACTGAGTTAAATTTTCGGGCGTTGGACGATTATTAAATTTTTTCAGTGCTTCTCGGCGTTGTCTAATGGCTTCTTTACATTCTTTAGTGAACCACGGTTTTTGGGTTCTTTTACAGTTCGGCGAGAACTTAGGAATGGATTCTTGTGCAATCTCAATTAAGACAGATGTAAATTGTCGAATAGGATCGTTATTGTTTAGGACGGTATTCCTGTTAAGTCTAGCTGTACAAAGTTTTTCAAATTTGGCCCAGTCAGCTTTCTTTAAATTCCACTGTGGAATCGTGTCATCAATTGTAACGTTGGTGTTCTTAAGAGAGATTGGAAAGTGATCACTGCTGTGAAGGTCATCAGCGACCTTCCAATTATAATCCAAAAGTAGTGAAGGAGAACAAATTGTTAAGTCGATACATGTGTATGTACCAGTTCCTGGGTGCAAGTACGTCGGAGACTTGGTATTAAATAGACACAAGTCGTGTCTAGTAATAAAATCTTCAACCTTTTTGCCCCTGTCGCTTATGTAATTTGATCCCCATAAAATGTTACGGGCATTAAAATCACCGAGTAAGACAAATGGCGCGGGAAGTTGTTGAACAAGCGTGTCTAATTCATTTGGTAATAAGTTGGTGTTTGGTGGTATGTAAATAGAACAAAAAGTAATCACTCGATGTAGAGTGACACTCACAGCAATGGCTTGCAAATTTGCGTTTAAAGGGATGAGGCTATGTGGGACTCTATTGTTCACAGCAATAGAAACCCCTCCTGAGGCCCTGTCAACATTCTGTAAGTAGGTGTTAAACAGGGAGTAGTTTTTAAGTGTGATGTTGTCCGTATCTTTTAAAAAGGTTTCCTGAAGACATATTATTGCAGGATCATATTCGTTTAAAAGCAGAAGAATTTCATTGTAATTGGATCTAAGTCCTCGGCAGTTCCATTGTATGATGGTATTCTTCATTATAAGATTAGAGTGGAGATTTTGGAGCTAGGTTAGACTTTTCGCGGAGACAGTCTGTATGATTATTTCTATGGAGGAAGTACGGGGGTGATTTTTTTGTTAGGTTTGGAGCTACTTTGAGGACACGGAGCAGTATCTTCTGCATCCATGCTCTCAATGTCCCCAAACCTGTTATAGAGTTTGATGGGGTCATCTGACCCCTTTTGCTGCCTATTTCCGTGAGATCTATTTTTACTCTTTGGTGACTTCGGTGGTGGGGTGTTATTGAAAGTTGTTTGGGTAGATGCGTGGTTTTTTGTGCTTGGTAATGGGGGGTGTTAGAGCGAGGTGTTGACTCGGGTTGATCTGTCTGTGTTTGAGCGTCCTTCGTTGCTTTAGGATTGTTTTTAACTACAGAGGAGAAGGATGGGCCAGTAGGTGATGTTTTTGCCTGTACAAGCTTTCTGGCCTCTGGATAGGGAATGTTGGATGTGTATTTTACCCTCTGTATTTCCTTCTCCTGTTTCCAAGTATCACAATCCTTGGAATTGGCGTGGTGCTCTTTTCCACAGTTGACACAATGCGGAGTTGCTCTACACTCAGCTTCCTGGTGAGAATGGTCTCCGCATCGGCCACATATCTGGCTTTTTGAGCAACGATCTTCGTGATGGCCATATTTCTGACATTTATAGCATCGAAGGGGGTTAGGTATGTAGATCTCAACCTTCACTTGCAAAAAGCCAACCTTGACCACTCTGGGTACTGCTGGCTTGTTGAAGGTGAGTACGAATGTGTTGGTGTCCTGCAGATTGTTATTACGTTTAATTCTTATTCTGCGAACTGCAGTGACACCTTCGTTTTTCATCCCTTCGATGATATCTTTGTCGCTTACTCCAGCCAAGTCCCGACATCGAATCACGCCTTTGGACGAGTTGAGTGTTGTGTGAGCGAATGAGGTCACCGGAATATCGAAAAATGTCTTCATTTTCCGGATATTTTCGGCCTGACCCCGTCGCTCACATTCAACAAGTAGGCAGCCCGATTTCAACTTCTTTACACTTTTTGGTGTACCAATTATACCCGTAATTGTCTTTGCAATAACAAACGGAGACAGTGAGGTTAGCTGTTTTGAGTCGTCTGTAGATTGTATAACCATGAAGCGTGGAAATGATTCCACACTACATGGTTCGTCATCTGAGTCAGATCCAGTCTTGGTACGTTTTAGTTGATTTTTTTTTTAAATGTCCATGTTGGTGTATTTAAAATTCAGCACCCGTGCTCCCCGCCCACCAAGGAGCCCAACAAGGGGACACTTTTCAAGTGCCAGGGATACACAGATGTTATACTCAGTAGGTAAATTCACCTCCTGATTCATCCCATAAGACATACTCAGTCGGTAAAATTACCTCCCAATTGACCCGTTGAGCCACCGCCTTCTAGGAAGTCTTCTAAGACTTGGAAAAGGGAAAGTTAAAGGGATAGAATGTAGGGGCAACGGTGGTATCAAGAGAGATACAACGAGAAAGATAAAGAAAGTGAGCGAGTAAATAAAGACCTCCTAGGGCTCGGCGTGACCAGCCGATTTGTCGAGACCGGGCCCATCCCGACCACCCGTCTAGAAGAAGTAGAGGCCAAAGTAGTGTATTGCATCGGAAAGCCTCTGCTCAACTACCAGGATCCTTTCCTCCTCCGACACGGGTCGCAACCCACGGCAAACAGGTTGCCTCTACTTAGTCGCCTCTTACGACACGTAGCGAGGCACGGCGGGCCAATTCTACAACCCCGGACCCGCAGGGGGCCAAACGTATTTTAAATAGCATCATCTTCTCCGATTCACTATCAGTACTTCAGTCACTACATAATAGAAAACTGGAGAATCCGTTATTAGCTAATGTTCTTCTTAAACATACTGAGCTGAGTACCTCCCACAATATAGTATACTGTTGGTTACCCAGCCATATTGGAATTAAAGGTAATGACAAAGCAGACCGCGCTGCTAAAATGGCCCTATCACTAGAACCATCTGATTGTACTCCGTATACTGATTTTAAACGTAGTATCAAAGACTGTTTACGTCAGAAATGGCAGGCATCATGGAATGATGCCGTGAATAACAAACTTCATACCATCAAGCCAACCCTAGGAGAATGGACTCCTTCCTACAGAGCCGTCCGTAGGGAGGAGGTAGTCATTACAAGAATTCGAATCGGCCATACTTATTTAACTCACTCCTATATACTAAAAGGAGAAGACCAACCAGAGTGCATATCCTGCAATGAACCATTCACTGTTAAGCACTTTATGTTGGAGTGTTTCGACCTCCAACCTACGCGTAACCATTATTACAATGTGCATGACCTTAGGGAGCTCTTTGATACAGTTAGCATTTCTTATATTATAGACTTCCTGAAGGAAGTAAATATTTATCATAAGTTATAGCTTTTATGCTATCACCTTAAACAGTTTTATGTGCTATATATACCGTCGGTAGATTTTTATTACGTTTCATCTGTTTTCGTTGTCATACATCATTTGCACTCCCCGTTGATCGGGAAACTTTATCACCGTTACCATTTTATCGTTTTACCTTCAACTGTTTGGTTTCGTATCGCTGGTCGATACGTAGTCTTTTACCACTTATAAATAATGAAGGATATAACCTTTTGTATGGCGCTAAATAGCCTCATAGTGCTGGCGCGCCGTTAAAAAATTCAATCAATCAATCAATCAATCAAAATCTCTACGATATATTTTTAAATCGTGGTTGAATAATGAAAACAATTATAAGCAAATGTAAAAAATCAAAAGACCTTATGTAAGAGTGATTGCATTCAAGCAGCAATGCCAACAATGTTTTTGTTGTTTTGGAGGGTTTAATGCCACTTCTCAGCAAAAAGATAGGCTTTATTTCGCAGCCAGTGTAACTGGCAGAGGAAACTTCCAGGAAAACCCAGGAAGCACTGACCCATGGGTAGTTACTCGCAGCTTTCACACATACCCACATTGCGAGAATGTACAACTAGAACTTGCTGCAATATTTTTAAAATGTGCCCAAAACAAAGTGAAGAAAATAATTTCCTCTTTTCATAATAGTTTCTTAAACTAAATATGTGGATTATTACCTTTAAACAAAAGATGCCACTGGAGGTGCTATCAGGCTGTTTGCTATGTGAGAATGTGACAACCTCCCAGTTGGGCCCCAAAGTCAGACTTAAATTAGTGGGGCTATTAGCCAAGAAGGACCTAAAATGAAAATTACAAAAACTAAGAATATCTTTCATTATTTTCACACTGATGATAAGGAACTACACAACTGAGGTTTCATATAAAATGAACACAAGTTTGTGATACAACAGAACTATTCTAAATTAGCTATTAATGCTAATGTGGTTACGTAGCTACATCATCAAGCCTACACAGATTATTTCCAACCAGCAACTATTCAACATCAATGAAGACCTCCATGTGGATTTCAAAACTCTTCAACTCACTATAATACCTCAATCGCTATGAAAAAAAATATCTTGGAACAATCTGCAATTTTAACCTATACACATCCATCTGCCAAGTATTTATATCAAGCAGCTGCTCAATATTAATTACTTCATTGAATAAAGTCCATTAGTGTATTCACACAGTGTCAGATTCTGCCCTTTTTCTCTACAGGTTCTATTTCAACAAATATTGATCTATAGACTGTTTAGGGCATAGTACTCAAGAGCCACTTCTACTGCCTTCATTATTACAAAGCAAATTTAATACATTAATTTTTGGCTGTCCTAAATGGTAATGTGGTATTCAGCAGTACTTGGTCTTCAACTGCTTAGCAGTTTGAGTTTCAATGAATTAACTTGTGTAATAGCCGGTGGAACCTATATAAATAACAATTGCTATATGTTTGTTCAGTTATGAAATACACTATAATAGCTTACTTCCAAGTGGACAAAAGGCCTGTAAGTGATTCATCCACTTCACCCAAAGGATTAAGGACAGTCATCCTCCTGGCACTTGCAGAAATAATATGAATGACCAATATTTGTTACACATAAAAAATGCCAACAACAACAATTTCTAATCACAATGTTTAATTCTTTCAGCCAATTTCATTAATTGCTACAATGACATGAAAATCTAACACGATTTTATACATTCATACCCATTCATACACATGTGTAACTTGATTTATCTACCTAAAGTGGTATTTGCACTAACAAGGAATTTTAAAGTCAAAAAATAAAATATTTTAAAATGTGTAAAAGAAACTGAAATGCTGCTATAATAGCCTGAAAATCTAATCATCTTTTTTTTTTTTACATATGCATACAAGTATGCAAGCCAAACTATATTTCTCTAGGCCATGTGGAATTTGTGCAATCTTGCCCAGAAGCCAGTAATAATGCACAGAAGTACATAAGTCCAATGTAAATACCACTGCTGCAAGCAAATAGAGTATAAAAACTTTTGAGAAGACATCCCTGAGACAATGCAAAGTGTTTTAACTGCTGTATGAATATGCAATAAGAAGAAACCTTTCCTAATCACAAACAACGAACTTACACACTACTAAAATCCAGTGTCGTCGACCCATGTTGAATAATCCTATAATGGACTCGGCTGCTACTTCAACCTGTTGATGGAAAGAATGGAAAAATTACATAAAAGCAAATCACTACTGAATATTGTTTCTCTAACAGTTCAGAAAATAGTTGTTACAGTAACGATTCATTCAAGGCTAAAATATCAAAAACAAAAGTTGTTTTCTGCACAATAAAATGCATGATGGAACTTTATTGAGGAATGTAATCTATGGAGCAAAACAAATGTGATGATGGAACATTGATGTTCCACCACTGGTCCTGATGTGAGGGACAACGAGGCAACACTGTCATACAAATTAAAACATACAAATTAAAATGAAAAACACATTTAAACAGAACGGCACGTTTCTTCTAGACAATCTTGTAACAAATAGAGTTGGATATTTTAGATTCAAAACGTGTACAAATAGCTTACATCTATTGAGCATCAGGGACATAACAGAGCATGGTATGTACTGATATTCGCTCTGTAAAAGAGAAAATGTAGACATTCATGAAAAACGGACTCATTATTATATGTACATTGAATAAATACACCAAGTGAATAGAAATATATAATTAGAAAAGTAACAAATCCGATCATCTGTTTTACAGATGTTATGTTAATTTGAAAACATTTGTGCAAATAGTCAAGTTTTTAATGGCACCAAGTTGCATCCAATCTACAGACAATATACTGGTCTTCTGGTTTTCTGTTTCAATTAATTTCGTGATGGAACTTAAAATAAATCAGAAGATGCGATGGTTTTGGCAAGATATAACTGGCTTATTAACTATTAGTTAAAAAATCAAGAAGGAATCATAAAACTTTACAACATCTAAAACACTTAGTCTGAACATGAGCATAGTATTATATTATCAACACATACATGTACATCCTGAACGCAAGCATAGTATTACAACATTTCCAACACCAACATGTACTTCCTGAACACAAGCATACTATTACATGTCCACACCATCACATACATCCTGAAGAAAAGCAAAGTATTACATTTCCAACACCAACATGAACATCCTGAATAATAAGCAAAGAATTACAACATTTTCAGCAGTGACACGTACACCCTGAATATTAGCACAGTATTACAACATTCAAGAAAGCTTTATCATTCATGCATCACAAATGCAGAAAAGATGAATATAAAAAAAACCCAAAACAAATCGTAATATAAACACAGGAAAAGTCACCCTTGTGTCCCTAAGTAGAGAGTACATGTAGGCATAATGATCAGAAATGAAATAATTACATTCACATGGGAACAAGAAGCACAGATGTACATCATAGCACCCGACTCCAATATACATAATTCTTGTAAAATATCGAAACCTTAAAAGCAATAAACATTTGCATAAGAAACTGCTTATCAGTATCATTAAATTATCAATTAATAGGAACTTGAATTTCTTAAATATGACCCCAAAAAGGATGCAATGTTCTACACTTTATGTTACAAGACTTGGGTGAAATATGAAAATGCACAATTTAGGCAGGATCAGTGAAAAAAATTTATTATGGTGACCACATGGATCAGGAAAGAAATCTTAAATTTCAAGATCTCTGTGTCATACACAATTGCAAATGGCAAATGAATTAAGTCAGTGCAACATACTCACCTCATCAGGAACTTGGTCTTTTTACTCACCTCATCAGGAACTTGGTCTTTTGTGAATAATATTGTTTTGGTGAAAATTTTAATCTTTTCACACAAGAAGACCAGAATATTCTGTTTGAAACGTTTCTGCCATACATCCAGAGCAACTGCAACAATGATAACTAAGGATAAGCAATTCAGGTGATAAACTATTCATTCCAAAAAAAAAAATCAATTCTATCAATGGCAAGATGCATATTTAGATATATTAATGAACTGTAACGCACAAAAATGTATCTTATGTCAAAAGAGATAATAGTCTAGGTTTATCTGCAACCTGAATCACACATATACTAATATATATCACTGTAACAGAATTGAAACCGAGTGGGCTTTTCTTCTCGGACTAAATGAACAACACAAACACAGTGTGATGAATGATGTAGGTCTATGAAATAAATTGATAAAAAATATATATATAGTGATTCTTTAATGCTCCAAACACATGCCTCATTCAATTACTAACACATTCCCAAATGAAAAACATAAATGAAAGTGAAATGCAAATATTCAAAATGAAAGCGAGATTCACATAATCTCACGTACTGTAACCGAGATTGAGATTCACATAATCTCATGTAATGTAAATAAAATTGAGATTCACATAATCTCATGTAATGTAAATGAAACTGAGATTCACATAATCTCCTGAAATGTAAACGAGGCTCAAATAATCTCATGTGATGATAGCACAACTCAATTGTATTAAAACATCAATTGAAACAAATACTTTCAATGTTAAACAATACAACGATTGCACCAAACAATGACTCGTGACTCAGTCATACGATAACTATTTGTAAAAACTTGCATCCGAAACCATTTGACTTGGTTTATGAGTCCATTTGTCAAAACCACAGTTCTCCGGAATTCCTGGGTCGGGTCACTTGTTTTGGCCCCATCCACCCTTCACGAATCCACCATGCGCACAAGTTTATACATCATGCAGTTCGTCAGTCTGATGTATCTGCATACACATACGCACAGCTACACAGCTCCACCGCTATGCATCCACATACACAGCTACAATAATAAAACCAAACTGGTCATAATAAAAGGTACATAATTACAATCTATAGATACATGCTACTAACTTAAAGGCTTAATAGGAACTTGTAACAATTCAAAAGTTCGTTTCAAATCTGCGTAGTGGTAAAGACAACATTTCCCACTACGACATTAAAACTGAATATGCTTCACATATCAAATAAAAATGTAACACCTACCCCTATGGCTGTAGACAAAAATGGAGAACGTACACTCCTCGACAAGATCCAAATGACCAATGTGTCGGTTTGAAATAGAATCAACCT
Organism: Megalonaias nervosa; assembly: GCA_016617855.1. Classification (NCBI taxonomy): domain Eukaryota; kingdom Metazoa; phylum Mollusca; class Bivalvia; order Unionida; family Unionidae; genus Megalonaias; species Megalonaias nervosa. The sequence continues at coordinate 104,728 of JAECUM010090720.1, forward strand.
TAAATCCATAGGAGAGTGAATAATAGGGTAAAATACTCGTGCTTTTCGTGACTCTCGTCGCATGTAGATTCCGAAGAGATACATGCTTGTACAGTCGCTTACCTGGAGAAACAATTATTCACCCCAGGTAACGTTATACGCATGTACAACGAATAATGGTCAAAAATAGATCTAAGGCAAAACCAAGTTATTTCTCGCCTTATTCTGTGACAATCACAGGCTGTGTATGGTGATACGAATTGATATGCAACATTTCAACTAATATACTGAGTAAATGCACACACACACACACACACACACACACACACACAAGCATACACACATCATGAAGACTAAACAGTATTTGCAGGCAATTATTTAAGTCTGTAAAAATTGTTTATATGCTGAAAGGCCATCCTTCTAAAATGAACAGCATGTGGTGTGGAATGGTTTTGTGTTTGTGTTTAACAGACCTTGATCAATCCATAAAATTACTGTGACTGAATTCAAAGTGATCAGAAATTGTGTATGTTTTTGACACTGAACATAAATTCTGTGTAATTGCTTGGTCAGGACACGTACACTGAACAATTTTTGATTTTTCTATAACTAAATTCTGTGCGTCTAGACCAAAAGGGGCAGGCTGCTTGACCTCTTCCTTTTCCATTTGGTGGTCAGTGAAGGAAGGATTTGGTTGTTTGAACATATTATCCCATAATCCTGAACAGGAAGTATCTGGCTGCTTCACTTCCTCTTCCTCCTGGGGATCCCAGCAAGAGGGACCTGGCTGGTCAACTTCATCTTCCAGATGGCCCACAGAAATTGGTGGTAACCGTTCAACCTCTTCCTCCTCATGGTGCCAACTGGAGAGAGCTGGATGTTCAACTTCAACTTCTTCCTCCTGGTCACCCTGACTGGGGACAGAAAACTGATCAGCTGCCTTTTGCTCCTGGCAGTTAAAAGGGGGTGCTTGCTGCTCAACCTCGTCTGCATGGTGGTTCAGAGCATATGGTGGTAGCTGATTGACCTCTTCCATCTGATTATTCTCAACATCATCTTCTTCCTCCTGGTGGCCCTGACAGGGTGTACCTAGCTGCTCAACTGGCTCTTTCTTCTGGTGGATCTGATGGGAGAGAGCTGGATGCTCTATCTCTCCATCCTCCTCCACCATGTGACCTGACATATGGCAGCCTCATTATCTACTTCATGAACACTATAAAGGCAAGAATAGCTGCTTGACAATATACTATTTAAACAAAATAACACCTTTATAGACTCTGTCAACTTATGAGCCATTACAGGAAGCAGTTATGGATTACTTTAATATCAAGGAAAGAAAATAAAAGCCAATATCCTACATGGCATTTAAATATGTTGTAAACTTTAAAGAAAATGGCTAAAGCGGACTGGTGATCACTGACCTGTCTGATATTACCATAGTAACAAGCAACAAATTGGAATTCATGGAACGATTTCAATATATACTGTTTTAAATGCTTTTGATTGAATATTTTATGCAAACAATTATTTTCTGATAAAGTTGTGTTAAGGTCTTTTTATTTTTCCTAATGGTGGCATCAGTAATATAAATGTGAAGGCACTTCAAGCTTGAATAATTTCATAACGTACACACAGACCGGGTCCAATAAGTTACATGGGAAAACGTTTTACTTACCACTAGAATATATAATAATTTTTATGATATAGATAAAAAATATATAGGAAATTAGGTAATATATATTCAGCTGCTCCTATAATATTAACACCTGCATATCTCACCAAACTTTTATTTAGAAATTCTTTATTAAACCATCATCCTGATGCTGGCTTTAATAGACTTTCTTTCTTGCACTTTGTACTCTGGTGTATATTATATTTGAATCTGCCAACATCTTAATTATTTTGATTGTTCATCATCTGAACTATTGAAACATACTGCAACACATTAGTGAATCTAAGTACTGAAGCATTAGCATGCCAACATTCAAACAGTACTTTGAAATAAACTTGTTCCTGCAAGTATTAATGGTAAATCCAAATAATACATTTGAAGACTATGCTATTCTTAGTATCAGGTAACTTCTAAAATTAATATTGACAAAAATCATGTGCAAGGTTAGCAATTAAAAACTGCCGTAGCCTTGATACTGCAATTGACCATATGACAAGGCTAACTGATCATGCTTTGAAGATACATTTCTACTTAAATAAATATCATTTCTTTGAATCTTGTAAAGATTTCTGGCTTGGAAACATCAAATATCACGTAGCTGTTTTTTTCCTACATACTTATTAATCCATTAGCAAACTGGAGGAATAAGTCTTGTTAGGTTTTCTTAATTTTCTAATTTTAAGGTTACAATAACCTACTGAGGACTGAGACCTTGGGATATGTCCACTAATCAAAACAACTAGGTATACACATATATACCAATCTAATGAAAATTACACATTCTCAAGTTTTATCATGCACATGCAATCATAATTCACTGTAATTAACATGCATTCATTCATGCTATCAATTTTAAATCTGATGTTGTGCCTGCTAAGGAGACCCAAACATCTCTATAATAGAAAATATACACTTTTGACACTGCTTTCTCAATACAATATAAAAATTCAAGGAAGAGTCTGTACAGTTAAGTCATATTACTATTGTTGTGGGTTTAGTGCCATTTTTCAGCACATGATCTATTATACATCGCAACCAGTATATCTGGTGGGGGAAGAACCACTAAAAATTCCAAGAAGAATCACCAACACAAAGGAACCTACTGGCCAGCTTGTTGGCTGAATGTGAGACCTGAACCCACGAAGACAGAGGCAAGTGCCTTAGACCACTCAGCCACCAGGGACCGTGTGAAGTAGAGCAAGAAAAACAAAAAACTTCATGCAATACAAATTACGAATTAATATTTATTATGAATCAAAACCTACTGAAACTTTATTTGTACATATATACAACGTTAAATGAAACTTTCTTATCATAACTACTTGGTAAGTACTGTCTCCAGAGAAGTAATTTGATCACAATTTACTCACTTAATTGTGAAAAGTCCCTTTTGAACTTGAAAAAGGAGACGAGCACTATTTATCAATGACCGGAATACATATCTTTCATTAACAGGATAAAATATAAACTATAGACAATGATTATAGAAACTCATCATCTTTAGGCAAATAAACTGACTGGTACCGCTTGGTATTAAAATCTCCAAAATGCTTGGGATGAAAAATTTCAGTATCTGTAGCTATTTCAAATTTGAGCTATGAATTTTAAAGGTATTTGCTTATAACCAGTTCATGAGGTGGCAACCATTAAAGAAACAATACAAAACAAGAGTTTGTCAACTTTTACAATGCATACTGACTGGACAAAAATACATTTCTATATTTAATGGGTCTGTTCAATGGTAAGACAGAATTCAATTGGAAAATAGCTGTCCATCATTGGCTTTAGTAATTTAAGACATTATATATACTTCTGAATAGATAAATACTGCTTAGATATAAATGGTTAAGTGAATTTTGAATAAAAACTAAATATTACCTTTCTCTTTGTAAAAATTCAAACTTTATCACTATATCATAAATTTATCACTAAACAAGGGAAAAAAATCAATAAATGAAATAATTAATACAAGAGAAAAATATTTCCATTACAAAAGAATGATTCTAATTCCGATTAGGACTTGTTAACCATGTTTGTGTTGGCATTCAAAATCAACTAATACAAAGGAACAAGAAATAAAAGCAAAAAAGTATACAAACATAGCATATTCATTTCTGCATTGTTGTAAAAATTAGTCTAGAGCCTTTCGCATCTCTGCAACACTAAGTTGCTTATTCTCTAAAAACAGCAACATGTTTATTTGAAATGCACCATAAAAGCATCTTGACATAATGTATATGCATATTGTAAAGATGCAAGCATGATAACTGTCGTCGATAAATGGGAGCCAATACCATTACAGCCTGCTAGCTATTCCTATTGATAATGGAACAGAAATTTGTTTCTAGCGTGTTGACAAAATAGAATGCACCCTTCATTTTTCAACCAGTTGTGGAAAAAAAGTATGGAAATTCAAGGTGGAGGAGAGTCAAGGTTTGATATCCATGTTTGCAATATGACAATGTATACATTTCACTAAAAAAAGTTTATTGCATCTTTTTCTCTTAAAACATAATAATGAAGCTTTAATGATATGGTGATGCATAAATTTGCAAAACAAATTGCCCTCACCTATAGAACAATAGGAAATCTCTGAAGTAACAGGATGATATATCTACAATGAAATTTAAAACATTAAAATCTATCTTTAATCTGTGCTTAACTGATGGGTGCAACTGAAAGAGGCAAATGAAGGAATTCTTGAACAAAGCAATGGTGGCAATACAGTAGGAAAATCAGGATTACCTTGGGTATCACTGTTAGGAGAGCAAAAGCGAACATCTCTTGGCCACCATGAAGGCCGATTTTCTGGCCTATATGCTTCTTTTCCAGAAAAATGTAAGACAAAAACATTGCTGATGTAAATGATGGGAAGTTTAAACTGCGGTAATTAAAAGGCTAATAGGTCAGGTTATTAACCACCATTTCACATATTACTTAACTGGCTGACAATAGGTTGTGAGATGTGTTTGAACACTGCAGTGGGTGAGCCCATTGTGTTATCTGCATTGGTATGCTCACTGCTCAGGACATGGAACAACCCAGTAGGTAAATCAATGAGATGATAGATGCTTGTAGCAGAACAAAAGGTATTGTGTATGACTGCTTTGAAGGAAATTGTTTAAGTCATGTGTATTACAGGTTTTTGACAAGTTTGTGAATAGTGGCAACGTTTCTTTGAAGTCAGATTTTACTGCACATATAAAATGCAAAGCATTATCATTTCAGCTGTCAGAATAGTATTCCAGTGTGATTCATATCTAAAGTTGATTTAGAAAGCAGTTAGTTATCAACAGTATCAGCAAACCCAAGAAAAGTAAATTTAAGAACTTGCAGATGGAGTTTTAACTTGTGAAACACACTTGCAAAAAACCCCCACAAAAAATAAGGCAGGGAATTGGCAATGAATTCATTGCACATACTGTAAACAACATATTGACATATGTCAACTTGATTCTGACCATGACTGTCTAAGAGAAACCAGCACAGAAGTTTGAACAAAAGGACAATCCAGTCTCTAGTGAATGTAATGGGGAACACTAACAACACCTGCATTACCTTCAAACCCTATCTAATTTATATTTGAATTATAGCAATTGCAATTTTGTGTAACAAATATTATTAAAAAGGGGAAATATTGGGCATATGGAAATTGGAGTGCGGGCTTGTGGAACTTCGGTCAGAGCTTGTGATTTTTTTAAGTCACCAGCCCTGGGCCTGTGTCCAAAATGTCTCTCTTCGAGCACTGCAGGGTTGATCATAATCAATTTTTCCCCCTCTTCCCCTCCAAAAATGTCAAAGTGTCATCAGCTAATGATATGCATATTTGTCATTAAAAAATTCTGACTGACAGAAAAAAATGCTTTCTTATGGCCAAAGAGAGGACCAATAGCACACATAAAACACATATCTATGCTGTGCACATCTGGGCTTTCCCTCTATTCTTTTATCTCCACACAAATTTATTCCAGGATTTTGAAATACATATCCTTAAACTCACCATAAATTCCATTCCTCCCGAGTATTGCTGGTATTATGAAAACAAGCATGTCCCAACTGTACATGGAGGAATCAGCATATGGCAATGCAAGAGGCTCCTCAGTCTGTCTTGCAACATCTATGAACATATATTGAAAAAGCTTGATAAGTGCCATACCAGACAATTCTCAATGTATGAACTACTACTAACATGATAAAACAATAGGAATGTTTAAGCCCTGTTACACTTGTTCAGCAGCAATCTTTGTACTGGGCTTTGACAATAACCAGCAAAAAACATCTGTATCCATCCCACATTACAAAAATATGAAACTCTTAACCCACTGATTACAGAAAAAGTTATATCTCTATGAAGGATTAAATGTCAGTCATGCCTAGTGCAGAGCAATCAAGTTTCTAAAATTTTTATGAAGAAAACTAAATTACAACCAACATTTAAAACATAATTTTCATGATTTTCTTATATCTTTAAATTAACTGTGCATGGCAAAAATATTTATGATAGCTAACCATTTCGTTGACTGGGCATGTACAGCCGACCCAAAGAAATCTCCTTGAATTTGTCCACCACAGTAGGACTATTAGCAAAAGCACTCATGTGATCAGGTGCTGAAAAAAAATTTATCATCAATTTTAAAAAAAATGATTATATAAAAATCAAGCTAGATATTGTATAGAAGTACTTTTAGCATCTTTTTCTAAATTGAAAACAATGCCTTAATCTTGTATTTTAAATCAAAGCTTAATAAAAGTTATTGTCCTTTATCAGACCCGCCAACATTGAAAAAAATCAAAATCAGGGAATTTGCCCCAAATCACCATTAAAAATCAGGAGGCAGGGTAAAAAATCAGGAGGTACAAGAGTAAGGTGCATATATCATGATAAAGATGTTTACTTTTGTTATTTCAGTCCATTGTATGCTGCAGATTTGCATTTCTGCAAAAGTTCATAATTTATTTGTCCTTGGGTGCCAAATTTGCTAACAAGAATAGCTTCCAGGTTTGATGCTGACAAGCTGGCTCTTTGGCTGGTTCTATTTTTTTCTGACCATTGAGAATGCTCTCTCAGCATTGCTGTTACTGTGTGGTATTGAAAGTATTGATAGCATTACTCTCCCAAGGGTTGGAAACAGCAGTTGGCCAGATCCATCCTTTTTTTTCCCTGCGAGAAACCCACTAAAGGATGACTTATTTATTCATGCAAGCATTGCAGATGCGTCTAAACAATATGTAGTATCATTTAAGGACCTGGCATTTTTCTCCAACTGAATGGAAGGAATCAACACTGATAATCTGCAGAGAGTTTCAGCTTTACCAAATCTACAATTTCGATGCAGAATTGAATGTGGAAAGAGCCGATCGCCAGTGGCAGAATGCATGATAGACACCGTGAGTCAATGGACAAATGAAAGCAAACTGCTTCTCCCAATCACTCCTATATTTTTGATTCCATTTCTTTTTCTTGGCTGGTGAAAAGTCATCAGTTACTTCTTTTTCTTCTTGTTTTTTTGCTTCTTACTGAGAAACTTATCCATTATGATGCTGAGATTTGCTGATTGGGTCGGATAAAGAGAACCACACTGTGAGACAATCTCTTTGTATTGGCAGATGAAAACTGGAAATAAGCTGGATATGGTAAAGTACTAAGAAACATACCAGACACAGAAAAACCAGAAACAGAAACAGAGCAACAGAAAATGATGTCTTTGAAAAAAAAAAAAAATGTTTTTTTGCGGGGGTACTTGAAAAATCTGGATTTTTTCTTAAAAATTGGGGAATCGGGAGATAGGTCCATAAATCGGGATTTTCCCAATCTTTTCAGTTGGGGTTGGCAGGTCTGCTTTATATAAAATAACCTTTTGACAATTTATTATAACAAAAATATTTAATGAACTGTTTATAAAGCAATATGCAAACTCAACAGTTACAGCTTGATTGATAAAAAAGCAAGAAATGGTACCCTTTATTTGATAAAGTAGGCAAAATGGATGAGACATGTGCCAACCTTAAAATAAAATGGGATATCATTCATTAAGACCATTTTCAAATGATAATTTCATGACAATCCAAATAAACAGCCAAATTCACTAAAGGAATAGACTCTATGATGCTGCCAATCATTAGTCTTTCCCAAGTTTCAGGTTTCACTGGATACCTTGAAGGTGTGATAATGTTTCGTACAATTTTGTGCTGGAAGATTTACTTAGGTTTGACCTTTTTCTCAGTTATTGTAGTGTTACCTACCATCCTGTGGAATAGTTATTATTTCTACAGTTATTTTTACTGGGGTAAAAAATATGTCATCAGTTGTTCTGTACCTATCTTTCTGTGAAACTTTGCAGAGTTTACAATGATAAATGGAGCTACATATGTAGCTGGAACCACTGCACATTTTACTTGTAGTCAAATATGAAAACAGAACAGGAGTTGATGTTACAGAAATGTGTTAAATTATTCTTAACCTCACAATCATGAAATATTATGGGATATTTACTGGGTATAGGACTATTTTCAGATAATCCAATGCTTGTCATATATGGCATTAGGAGAATAGGAAAATAGTCAGAACATGGCAACCAGTGCAATAAAAAAAACAATGCATGATGGATTGTGTTTATCTTCATAAAAACAACAATTTAGCATAAGGAGATTAAATGATCGCTTGCTGCACCTATGTTTGATTGAAGGTAATGAAACACCTTATTCATTGGTTTCTGCCAGACTTTTTTTTATTAAATGACTATTACACGTCTTGGTGTCTGCTTCATGTAAACCCTGCAAGGACACATCCTGGCTAAAACACCATCTCATGGGGCAAGAAAGCAATTCACTGAAGAAAAGCCAAAGAAGTATAGTTAGAAGCAGTTTGATTGAACGAAGGTGTTTATTAATGGTAATATTTTTGACAGAAATGGCTTATCAAGGAGGGATGACTATGAAATGCATAAAATAAAATCACCTTTGCATTCCGCTCTATCTCCTCGTAAAACCATCATAACAAAATTTGGTGGCTGTTCACATTCTTTGAACCATGCATCAGCCTAGGTAATGAAAAAATTAAAAAATATGATCTGATAAAAGCATTTCTTGTTTCAATTTCATTGGCATCATTTATTATTACCATTCATCTCCTGAAACACTTGCAATGAATTACGTAAATTCACTTTCAAAAGTCTGCAAAATGCTCTTGAACCTCTATGCAACAAAAGCTTAAGATAAATGGTCCAAAAGTAATTCCTTGCTAATGTATTTACCATATATCTTGGGACACAATAAAATAAATTATTTTTTTCCTGTCCCAGAACTTGTGGTGACACTTTTTTTCAACTAGGTCATATATCCCAAGATTTAAGAAACAAAATAAATTTGTGTTGAATTTGTGCCCGCCCCACCTACTGCATGTTACAAATAAATAGATACACAAAATGCTTATTCGATAAGAAAATGAAAGAAACTTACCTTGTACTGTTAAAATTTATTCTTCATGAGTGATTTAATAAAGACAAACTATGTCCATGAACTCTGGATATGTAGTTTATGCACCCATACCATAATGTGTATAGATTTGGAGAATATAAAATTGTTTGATTAGTTCGTAAAGGCCAGAAGAGAAAAAGCTGATTTTGCTGACAAACTGATCAAAAACATGGATGAAACTCCATTGTACTTTGATCATATTCACACAAAAGTGTGGATCACATGTGTGCATGGGAAGGGCTGGGTTGATGAGATGCAGTGAATTAAAGAGTTTTATCTTGAGTACACAGTTTAATATTTTTTTAATAATAAATTTAAGTTTGGCTGCAACTTACAACTTAAAAAAAACAAAAAAAAAACAATGTGTCCAGAATATACAGTGCCAAACAAACGAGATGTGTTTCTTACCAAACTTAGCACTTCCCTGCCCCCCATAGTAAAAAAAAGAAAACATTAAATAGATATAATATTTAAAAAAATTGACCTGCCTACCCTAATCTTAAAAAAAGTGCAACGGGAAACTGATGTACTGTTATGTTTGTCCTTACATTGTTACTAATGTAACATTTACAGGCAGTAAATGAAACTAAGCTGTTCGCCATGTAATTCTTGCAACCTTATTAAATAAGGCAAATGGCTACAATTTCAATGACGTAAATATTTTACATAGATTAAATTTTAATTACAATAATACTGATGGTCAGGTGTAATATTAAAATAAAGGTCTGAATAGGATTCTTTCCAAAAATTGGAGTTTCATCCATTGAATGTCAACTTATTCTCTGAACCCATAGAAGATGACCTGGGAATATGGAAAACTGCTTTCTGCGTAATGGAGAGCAAAATCTAGCACAAAAAAACTACCATATATCGGTGGTCTTGAATAGTAATTGCTCAAAGGTTTCAAATGCTATTTAATTATAAAGCCAATTTTATTGTGCTTGTCTTTTAGTAAAAGTCATACAGGTTATGTAAATGCACTTGATCAGCTTAAATTATATATAAATTGTATTAAAATTTAATACTAATTTTCTTTAAACAAAACCTATTCAATCCTGATATTTGAATATTCTGCACTTTAACTGTCTTAAGAAAATTCCTGATGAAAATTATCAATCCCTATGGACTTTTATGTCGGCCAGGTACTAAACTTACAAGAAAAGAGAACGTCGAGTCAAATCATCACAATATAGGGTAGTATGTATTTGTTGATCAACAAGCATAGCTTTCACTGTGACATCAAAGCACACGACATTCAAATGGGATATAAATTGATAACACCGTTAGTTTGATCTTGTCCAAATATATTGACGTACTTGAACATTGATTTTACCATATGTATTACTTGGGGTGTTAAATAATGACCTTTCAAAGGAATATGGTTGTAACAGGATCCAAATATAGTGAATAAATGTCATTTAAATGTGCTTTAATAAAATTCTAACAAAATTACACTCACTACTGAAATGTTTGGTGTTGAACGCCTATACGACCGGTACGACTTTTACTATAACTGAAAAAGGAATAATAAATGGTAGCGAAGGTGCAAAGAAAATAAATACCCTTTTCACCAGCAGATCCCACTGTCTCCTCAATCGTTCTTCTTACTTTCTTTAATTTGCTGCAAAAGGAGTGACGCATTAAAACTATGATGTTTGAAATTCATTGTGCAGTAGTCTTACAACGTAAGACATATCACATGTTATTTATGTTTCTGTAACACCAAAACAAATATCTGATGCATCTTACATTGTAGAACAAACTGTACAGCGACTTGAAATGGGTTAACAAGTAACATTTTCCACATTGGCAAAGAAGTCTAACATATAAACGAGAAATGCAGATTTAGGTTCAGTACTTTGAAAATGTCTACAAATACACGGGAGTTTTTCTTCTATAATCACTAACATCCGAATAGATCACTGGGGTCCGGGGACTGCCCCACTTATGTGTTCTTGCAAATATTCCAGTTCAGGTGAGCGTATACTTCTATAAAAGTGCAAATTGTAAAGCAATGTGTAGCAATGCAAACACATTTTAAACTTTGCTTAATGAACTATGTAATAATGTAAACATATCTAGAATTTGATGAAAGAACTATAAACATTCGTACCCTCATGGAAGCCGCCATTGTTGTTGGAACTAACAGTTGCGCATGCTCAGATTTAAGAGGCAGTTTTGACGTCACTGTTCTATGCGTTCCGTTCCGAGACATTTTTTGTCCAGTAATATATCTCGGGATTTCTAATTGAATCAGCGTGCCAACAACCTATATTCCTGTAAGTCTATCTGCTCTACCATATTTGTATACATTATATAAGTACTCGTATATATGAAACTACTATTAAAACAAATAAATTTGATCTTGAATTTATTAATATTTAATTAAAGAAATTGAACATAAAAAACTTCACTTGAATGTAATTAATCTGTATCTCAATTAATGTGAGCCTTGTCCTTGCATGCTTTTTGCTAATTGTTCAATATCAGATACATATTTGGTCACTTTCATCTTCACACAGGCTTCTGAGTGTTCAGGTGTTAGGCGACTTATTTGTGGACTTAAAACAGTTTTCATATGAGAGAAATTCTGTTCACAAGTATAAGTTGAACCAAAAGCTGAAAGTAGAGCAAATGCAACTTTCTTCAAACAGATGAATGCTTCAGGGAGGAATGTCCAGCAGTTGAGAATAGCAGCTGAATTTTCTAAGCAGTTTCCTTCCAGAGATTTCTGCAATTGGGCAAATTTTGATGTCCATAATTCTGATGTCTTAAATTCAACATGCTGCATTTCAAAATCGTCAATATCCATCAACCTAAAAAGATCCAGATCTAATTGGGTAGTAGTCAGATCAAGCAAGTCAGGCTTGATGAGATATGAAAATATGGGTCCATGAATTTGAAAGTCTTGACTTCGTTTAGCAAACTCCATTTTGAGTGCTTCAGTGTACTTCTGAAGCTCCTCTATATTCACTGTAAATCGATCTGAATGAGCCTTCACATTTGGGAAGTACTTGAATGTTTTGGCGTTGATATCTCGGCAGAATATGTCCAGTTTCAACGCAAATCCTTTCCAGTAGCCAAAAAGTTCAAGTACTGTTTGACCCTGTCCTTGTAAATGCAAGTTCAACTCATTTAAATGTGTCGTTATGTCTGTCAGAAAAATCAGCTTCAACAGCCAGTCCTCATCATTCAATTCCGGAAAATGTTCTTTTTCATCAAGAAACACCTTAATTGCTTCCAGACAAGAAACGAATCTATTCAAGACTTTACCTCGACTAAGCCAGCGAACATTGCTGTACAACAGGAGATCTGCATATTCACTCTCAATTTCTTGTAGAAGAGACTTGAATTGCCTGTGAATCAATGAAGAGCGGGAAACTATAAAGTTGACTATCTTAACAACAGTTGCCATCACAAAGTGCAAGTCCAATGATGAGATCTTTGCACACAAACTCTCCTGGTGTATAATGCAATGGAAGTTTAATAGTCGACGTCCAACGTGATTCTCAAGAAGTGTAATAAATCCTTTCTTTTTGCCAACCATGGCAGCAGCACCATAAGTTGTTACACAGAATAATTTATTCAACTCGATGTTCTGATTTTTGAAATAGCTTACGAATGCAGTCAGAATGCTCTCTGCTTTGGTTGTATCATGAAGAGCTAACAAGCAACACAACTCTTCATAAATACGATTATTTTCGCAATATCGTGCGACTACAGCTAGGCGTGGCAAGTCATTCAAGTCAACGCTTTCATCAGGAGCGACACTAAATACAATAGCTTGATTTAATCCAGTCGTTTGTTTAACTGTTAAATTTTCAGCCAAATCAGTTATGCGCCTCTCAATTGATCTTGCGGAAGCTGGTATTTCTCGAATCCGAGACAGTATAGTTTCTTTATTTGGTAAATCACTGAACAGAATTTCAGCACTACTCAAAAAAGTTTCTTTGATGTACTCTCCATCTGTAAAAGGTTTGCCTTTCGAAGCCACACACTGAGCAATTTTGTAACTACATTCAATAGCTTTATTCTTCATTCCAACTGCTTGACTCAGGATACCAGTTTGTTTCTTGAAACCAGAAATGGCCCTTTTGATGGCTTCACTTTTCTCTTCAGAGGTTTTAAACTTGGATTGATGTTTTGTTTCATAGTGTCTTTGTACACTAGACGTACGACACACAACACTTTCACAACAGAAAGCACAAATAGCACGATCCTTTTGTTGTATAAATCCATATTCTTCTGTCCAATTTTCTTGAAATGGGCGTTGATCAAGTTTTTGCTTTTTTTCGGCCATTTTAGGGGTACTGTATTTAATACAAGAACATAAGAAATAGCAATAAAACTATAAACGTTTAACACGTTGGCCGCGTCCTTCAGTAGCGGAAGCATGCAGTGACTGGTGTAGCGCCTTCGACGCAACACTAATATAGCCTGCTGCTGGCCAGCGAAAGCGGACATGTGCCGACACGTAGTTAATGCAAGAAATATTACAGAGTTATTCCAAGAAAATGATATGGCGCCGTCCAGTGCACGTAGCAGCCATTATGCTGACGTACGTTGTTTTGACCTGCATTTTAAAAAAATCTTTTTTTTTCCCACTTATTACCTTTTTGGGGTGGTCTTCCGCGTGCCATTTAAAATCGCTCTGCGTGCTGTAGGTTGCCGACCCCTGCTGTAGTCTACCGTCTTAAGACATCGTTGTCATGTGCCCACTTCTTCGATTTTCTTTGGGGTGACGTCCATTTATGCTGACTGTAGCATGCGATATGCATTTTCAGACGTATTATCATTATGATTAAATTATATATGAACAAGAAACAAGTCTCCGATAGTAATTGAATTACTCTGCAACACTGCACGTGTTGACAAACAAATGGTGAAAACTTTAGAAAATTTGAATAGCGTCTATTCCAACATGCAAGGTCTGTAAGATAGAACCTTACATCTGCTCCATTGAGATAAGCACCTATTATTTCACTTTTCTATTTCTTGCTAAATAAATGTGTTTTAATACGTTTGTTTCCAACTGATCTCAATCATAATAGGTAAAAGTAGTCTTTCCGTTCACATAACATGCCAGAATGGACTGACCAATTACACGCTGTCCTAAAAGTAGGTATAGGACATGAAAATTGAAGTACCAGTTTTTGCAAGTAAACCAAGCTATTTTTCAATGGAGATGCATCCAACAATGATAAAAATGAAGTCTCAGCTGTCTCTGTGATGCAGCTGGGCGTGATTTTGGGACATGAAAGGAGTGGGTGGTGGGTGGGCAATTCTCAAAATGCATTTTTGTCAATTTTCAGAAAAACATGGTCCCACTTTAATTTCATGAAAATGAACACAGTCTATAACTCGTCAGTTTTAATTAGGACAAACAATGAAAGATATAGCAAGTCACATTTGTCGTCAAGCTGCCGAGGAATGGATGTACCCTTTTCCCGACCCAATATTTATTTTCATGAAGCCTAACAACTGTTGGACCTTCATTGCAACTTTAATATGTTTGTATAAATTATTTCAAAAAAATATAGCCATGCTTAGTAAATACTAAGCTTCAGAAATGAAAAATATTTTTAAAGGGGCTATAAGGGGGAGATAACTCCGTGGGCCTTTTCCTATTACCAACAATGCAATAAAATAAAGCTGTTGGCAACATAATAAAAAAAAACCTTCTTAGTAGGTGGCACATCCAACTTTTGACTTAACTTCAGTGCCCACTGTGTCTGGATTGTTCAACTGCAAGTAAAAGAAAGGGTAAATTGTTATTTGAATATTTACCTACTTGTTATAGTCTGCCCTAGTGTGTATCTGATAAGTAACTCGTGCATGTAAACAATTAGTATGTTTATAGTAGTGTTTAAATTATTAAGGTTGTTGTTCTTCAAATAATGCATGCAAATTAGGACATGTTTAGTTTGAAGCAATATTGTTGGTTTTTACACCATTTCTGTACTTTGAATGATTATGGCTGTTAATATTAAATGTGCTACCACCCATAATCTTTGTGAATTTATTATTAACACTACAAATGTGCAATGCCTACCACCATGAGAACACTGTCACTAGGTTCTACTACTATAACTACCACCACCATAATCACCCCCATGACTGCTGCTAATACTGAAATCTTAAAATATTGTACAATTACAGCAATCCGTGAGTAAAAGGCACATAAAATGTTTTATTATATAAGGCGTGTTATGATCACGTTAGTATTTCAGAGCATAGCAGAATGTTAAGGCAACCAGTCTTAAGTGCTTTACCCAAGGATACATCAAGGAGTACCGTATTTGTCATGTGTTGTGAACTGATTTTTTCTTAGCTCAAAGGTCATCAAATATTTATGTATTACCTATCATTTCCCGATCACCTGAGCAATAGTCGTCTAATAATTTGTACGTGTATACATCATCATCATACACGATGTTATACCACTGTGCAAAGCCAGGTACAGTTGATATAACTAGTCATCTGTAACAAACCCGTTGCTCGTCTTCCAGAAAGTAATATTTTACACATTTGCCCGTCAGAAGTGGTAACCTTTCATCAAAGCTACTCTGAGGAGGAATGTCAAGAGGATCTGATACGAGTTTTCCGACATTTGTCTGCAGATCCTGATCTAACCACCATGGGAAAGGTTAAAGATAGAGGTATCTTCATAAGATAGCTGCAACACCAATTTCCTAAAGTTTAGTTGCATGCTTAAGGCTTTTACTTTTGCTTTATTTGTAGGTATTTCTTGAAGTCTCCTATTCATAGCCTCATGACTCTGCCACAACCCATAGCAAATTGTCGACTCCGATAATTTCTTTCTCTTGTATGTTCTTTTTTTCCAGTTCTTTATTCTTTTGTCGGTCTTGCAATGTCTGTAATCTGTATGCAGCTATTTCCATGGTCCTCTTTTTATAGTTCTACCTCAGTTTTCTGCCCAAGTGATGTGCATCTCTCAAAAGTTGTGCTTCCTCATTTGCTTGTTTTTGGTCCAACCATTCAAGTGTCCTGTTGGTGGTAAACATTATGAAAGCCTCATTGCAAAGCTGAGTTGCATTTGGTCTGTGTTTCATAAACAAGTCTACCAAGCCAAATTCACGTTCTGGAAACTTCTTGTGTTTTTGCTGCTGACTCACTCTCTTCTTTTAGTTTCTCCGAAGGTTCGTGTAACTTGTCTCCTGGCAAATGATAACACTTCTGCAAAGGTAATTTTGCCAGGAGGTAAACAACAATACCAAGAACTGGTGCACGAGATTGTTAGTATCGTTATTTCCTTTCAATGAGCTTTTCGAATATGGCATTCCTGTCAATCAGGTCAGCTGGAAATGGGGTGTGACTGCCAGTCATGAAAGAAGCTGGATCTTTAGTAGCGGCTTCCAAGAAAGCTTCCATCTCAAGGTAGTATCTGTTCATATCAAAAATGTGGAAACTGGATTCAATTAAGCGCCAAAATGGTGCTGTGAAGAATTTGCTGCATAATCCCAGAGCCTTACATCCAGCAATATGTAGCTTTTCATTTTCATCGGCAGACACTCCAAGCAAAATTAAGTTTGTTGTATCATGAAGATTAAGAAAATTAACAATGTCATGTCTCAAATAATACGTGATTTCAGCATTGTGAAAGAGGATATTGAATTTACTTCCAAGAAAGCGTTCTAATTTCTCCTTCTTGTTCATCTGATCCAGGAATTTTGTAAAGGTCGACAACAGCCACTTTTTTCATCCGCTCCTCTAACCAAAGCTTTGGCTGTTGTTCGGATTGTTCTCATAGTGCCAGATTCATTGTTTTTGCAGAACAGTTTTGTTCGAGTGTTCGCAGCAGCCCCTACCGGTTTGTCGGTATTAGCATCCTCAGATTTCAATAGCACTTTCTCTGCAGTTTCTACAAATCCTACTAGCATGTGCAACCCACAGAACAGTTGTTCATCTTTGACGTTGCTGATTGTTGACATTCATCAAGTTCCTCCGACTTCATAACATTTGGTAGAATTTCAGTTCTGTATTTAGAAAGTAGCTCATTAAATTGAACCTCAGTCGATGCACGGTCCCTCTTTGTATTTTTTATTTTCGACAGCAGAACATGTCCTACATGTCTATCAGCCATCGATGGAGATGCCGTTGTACTGGCTCTGTCAGTATCGTCCAGAATATCTTTAAACACATCAAGTGTCATCTGTGCAGATTTGTTGCCAAGTTCCCGAAGACCCAACACACACAATTTTCCTTTAACAGATGAATGATATCCTCCAAGCATTGTGTCTAATTTTGTTGTCTCGTCTGTGTATAATGTTGCATCTTCCTTTTGAACAAATTCCTCAGATATATGACATACAGATAGTGCTAGCATTCTGTTATTTACATTCCTGATGGTTTTCTTCGATGGTAAATTTGCTACGACTTTCCCCATACATTTTTGACACTGCAGCAATAACTGCTCCAACATGATGAATGCCTGCTTTGGAACTCAAAAATCCATGATGCAAAGTTCTCTCATCAAGCAATGAAAACTCGTTGGTGTCATTTAGTAACGATTATTAAGTATTCAACACTTGACAATAGTTCGTTCAGTTCTTAGTTTCTTCAGTTATTTCTGAGTCTCTTCACTTTCTTCACTGGCTTGTCTAAGCTTTGTAGATAGCTCTGCTGCTTCACATTGTTTGGCATCTGCTTTCATTTTCTTTGTTTGAGGGCAGCTTTTAATTTCGTGTTTTCAATTCTACGACTGGAAAGTCGAAGTCTGAGGCATCTTTTTTCACCTTTAATAGTTCCTAATTCTTTGTCTTTTTTCTTCGATTCTTCTTGCAGCATCTTCAGTTTTTTTTCTGATTATTTATATGCTCTTGTGCATCTGAATGCTTTTTCTTCAACCTTATTTTACTCATCTGTCCTCTTGACCTTTCTTTTCATAGCCTTTCTCTCACTTCTCAGCTGTCGGCAAGCTGCAGTCAACATACATTTTTTTTACATTCCATTCCTGACGCGTTTCCTCACACGTACTTATTTGTTCTTCTGCACGTTTCAACTTCTGTTTCAAAACATCTGGTCTGGATTCTTTCCTAGCAGGCAACTGGTATAATTCATTCAGGTTCGATTCCCTCTTCTGTTCTCGTAATGTGCATGTCGTGGTTCTGACTCTATGTATGCTTGTTCTTAATGCCTGCGCACTTACTTCACGACTTGCTAGACCCTTACTGCAAACCATGCAACTAAGTGATCATACGTAACATCCATGCTGTTAGAAATAAAATCATGCAACTTTAATACAAGGGAATTTGTTAACTCTTTACTCGAACACAGTGTCAAAACTGCCTGCATGACTGGTACTCGCCCTATAAAAAAGCAAGATGTCAGTGCTTTGATGTTCTTGTTTATGTAAAAACTTTTATTATAACTTGCCAGTAAAAGCCAACAGTAGGAGTTTGGTAAAAAGGGCAGTAGTCCATGAACAATGAAACAACTTTCATGCGTGAATCATCGTACCAAAAAGAGAGATGCAACTTAATATCTGACGTTTGCTCCTGCTACAGCACTCTACCAATGGCACGACTTTTGTGTATCACAAGGTTTTTGTAATTAAATTAAATCTGAATGAAATCAAGACTTCTTGGTTGAATGAGTCTAATACACAGTTATTATCAATAATAAGTATTGGCATTTTATTGTGTGACATAAAATACGCTTGTTTATATTACGCTCATATGAGAATAAATCCACCATTTAATCCTTTTTGTTTTCAAATTTACTGTAAAATGTATTATTATTATTATTAGTAGTAGTAGTAGTAGTATTAACGAAAAAGAATACATATGGTCTCCTCTTTCAGTGACAAAAATGATAACTTCCTAAAACAGACCAAGCTACATTTCAAGAATTAGTATGAAATTAAAGAATAACAAGAATTAGTATAACCAGGAACAACTATTTCTATTTATTAACATGCATACTGAAAAATCGCTTTCTGTTCAGTATCAACTGAGGACATGAAAATGACCTCAGTGTAAATATTGGTGTGTCAGATGGTGTCCTTGCACTTTTTTAGCAAATCTTAACATAAAGATTCATGGGACCCCGCAGTTTTATCTATGATACTGGAAGGTAAAGGGTTGTAGGAAGAATTATATCATTTAATGTAGAAAGGCTTTCAATTCCATGTAAGTTACGAAGATGAGGAACAAACTTGTATAGCTCAGGATAACATACTGTCATCCACTCATTTGATGAGCTGTATGTGTCCTGTGTCTACCAGCCAAAAATTAGACTCGGAAGGAATTTGAGTCGGGAGTAGTGTAGTGGGGTACTTTAGCGTCAATGGGAAAATACATTACAGACCCCCCCCCCCACAGCTTGGAGTACTTTAGCTTCCACGGGAATTTAGTATAGCGACACGAGGAATGGTACTGGTAAGGTGACGTCACGGTACTGGACATTTGCAACAATATAGCAATGTAGTACCGTGACGTCATGCCACCTGTGTCATTTCTATCATTCGCGTTCGTGTCAGTGAATAGTATAGTAGAGTATGTTAACTTTTTTTTTTCCATTTTGGGCAAAGTGAGAATAAATATCTTTTCGAGGCATATGAAGTGGCCCTGAAAAGGGCCTTTATGTTTTTGTCTTCTATTTTCTCCTTTTTTTTAACCAGTTTCTCACTTTTCCAATGATTACTTTCTTCTTTTTTTCATCGTCTGGAATCCAGTTTGGATGTCCCATTGATCTAAATTTTTCCTGTATTTTCATCCAGTTGTTGTTCAGTCTCTCAAAGTCCTTTTTTCTCTTTATGTTTTCTTTGTCCTTCCTCTCTTTTGACCAGGTGTCTTTGATTTTCCTCACTTCTTCGTCCATCACCTTTCTCATGAGGTCTTCTGCTTTTTTTAACTGGTCTAACCCCCAATGGACAAAAGACCACTCTGTCAAATGGAATATCTCTTGCAAAAAACACCTCACTTTGATGACAACATCAAGGGCCTTCTTCAACGTTCCCACTCTTACATATTTAGGATCGATGAAGCCTCTTAATTTCTCCACTTCTCTTCAATCATCCTTTGTATTTGATCCCTGGCTACTTTCAGGCTGTTCGCAAAGTCTAGACTGCATGGGAACCTCCATTCCTGTTGAAGTCTTTCTACCACATAGGCTCCATCCACCATCCAGAACCAACTATGTCTCAATTCGTTAAACAAGTTCATGTTGCCAGCCATTTTTTATGTTCTGTGTAGAATGGCGCGAATGATCTCATCTCGAGGGATTATAGTCGCTTATGCACTGTGTGCTTGTACGACTTGTTTTAGTCCTTGGCTGGACCTGAGACCCTGATGGGGCTCTCTGCCCTTGGCTGGGCGATAGCCCCTCTAGGAGGGTACTCGGCCCCGGTTGGATGCCGCCCCAGGCTGGGCAACATGGCTCCCCTAGAGAGGCACTTAGCCCCGTGCTTGGCCTTTGCCTTAGCTTTTCTGGTTGACCTCTGACCCTTGACATTCAGTCTACATCCACAGATGGCGAGGAAAGGAGGAAACGGAACCCAGGAAACGGCGGCGCAAAAACGCCACGAAAGCGCCCCGGGGACAGCCATACAGGGCACACCAACACCCGCAACCACGCGCCCCGACCCAACGGCAAGGTCGGTTTTAGTGTCAAATCTAGTCCAGTTGTGCTAATGGACATCCTTATGCCAATGTTGTGTAGGCCACCCATTCAATTGGTCGAGCGTTCGTTATCAATTTGGAGCGTTGGGTATTGAATTAATTTGAATTTTGTGTACATAGTGTACTTGTCCGTTTTCCGAAATTCTTTCCCAATCTGGAGGGAGGTTTGCCCTTCCATTATTATTATCCATAATTGGAGAGTGTGTTTGTGTAGTTTTTGTATTTGACGAGGGGTAGAAAGGATCATGATTGTTTTGTGTTTGGTCTTGATGAGCCAAATTGAAGACCCTTGGTTTCGCGATATTTGGGGCCCTCTCTCTCAACCCCACACATTTGTCTCTTTAACGGGGATCTTGGTGAGGAGTCTGTTTAGTCCGCACAGGCTTGCGACTACCAGGATCTCACCTGGGTGAATGCTAGTATGGTTTCCCTAGCACCCGTTTTGTGACCGTTGTTTGCTTGTCTTGTGGGAGGTGTGAGGAGAGGGTTTGATGTCCATTTCGAGCTGGGGACTACAGTACCTCCTTCTTGCGAGGATTAATTCTAACTCGAGGTGGACGCGCTATGCTTGTCCGGACGGGGTTTGTGGGGCAGCAGGTAGAGCTCCCTGGACTGCCCCTTGCCTTTGATTTTGTCCGTACTCGGGTGTGCTATGCTTGTCCGGTGGGGGTGGGGGCTTTGTGTGGCAGCAAGTAGAGCACCCTAGACTGCCACTTGCCTTTATTTTTGTCGTACGCTTGTCCGGGGTGTCCTATGCTTGTCCGGTGGTGGTGGTGGGGGGGTTGTGGGGCAGCAGGTAGCGATCCCTGGACTGCCCCTTCCCGTTGTGTTTGTTCGGTCGCTTGTCCGGTATTTGCTACCCTTGTCCGGAAGTATTTTAAGGGTAGGTAGGTGTGTTGGGGTGGGGTTTGTGGAGCAGCAGGGTTGGCGGCCCTTCCTGCTCCTTGGAATAATTACCATCTTTTCGGATGAGAGCAGTAGTAGTTTTTGGGCCCACGGTGTCTCATATGTGTGTGTCAGAGGCTTTTGGATTGTCCGTATTTTTCCTTGTACTGCTTTCTCACGTATTCCTCTATTGTTCTGCTTTTCCCGCGTGCCATGTGTGAATAGTGGGTTTGGGGTTCAGGCAGCGTTGTGGTAGTGGTGATGGTCAACTGTTACGTTTTGTACTCCATTGTGCTATGCAGTAGTTCGTTTGTTGGTGTGTTAGTAGAGTCCTGTCTCATGCAAGTTAGGCTATAATGTGGTAGGCTTAGGCTGGTCCTGCTTTTATATATATATATATATATATATATATATATATATATATATAACACTTATATATATATATATATATATATATATATATATATATATATATATATATTCCTCAAGTTGAGGGAGCATGCAGGGTTTGGTGGTAGAAGGTTCGTGTTATGTTATTTTTGTTTGGTTACGTTAGTTGTTAGGTGGTGGTGTTTGTGTTATGCATGCGGGGGTTACGTTAGAGCTCAGTTAGATTGAATACTTACGTATTTGTACTAGTTCAATTTAAGATATTTTCTTGTGTATATGTTTTTAAGGTCGATATTGGTTTCCGGTGTATAAGTTGGATTGGGTTTTTTGTTTACGCGATGGAACTTGCTGCTTTAGCTGGCTATGAAGCCATAGTCCCTGGTTTTATATGTGCCGTAGTGTGTTCTGGCTCTGAGGAAGTGAATTGTGTTGGTATAGGTGAGCTCAAGGTTCTTGTTTCTTGTTTTGTCTAGCAGTTCCGGGTAAGTTGGTGATCCAATGCGTTGTTGATGTTGTATGAATTCCTTCCTCTGGTTTTGGTATGCGTTACATTCATTCATTGAAGATGTGCTGTAGAGTCTCTGTGGATGTGCAGTGCGGACAGTTCCTGGTGTCCATGGATTCATCTCCATGGGGGACCTGGATGAGTGTTTTACCTGTCCTGATCCTGTTGATGGCTTGTAATTCCTGTTTTTGCATTTTTTTGGGAGTGAAGGTGTTTCTGGTTACTTCTTTCTGGATATGGAAGAGCATTCTGCCTTTGTTGGATGTGTTCCATTGATGTTGCCATTTGTTATTGATTTGTGGTCTGACTTGGCTGTATAGTTCCTGTACGCTGTATTGAATGTCTTGGACTTTAGTAGCTGTAGGCTGTGTTTGGCTGCAAGGTTGCCTTTGTCGTTCCCTGATAGGTTGATGTGTGAGGGCACCCATAAGAATTCCACGAGATACTGGTTCGATTCCAGTTCGCGGAGCATATGCATCGTTTCCTCCATCATGTTGCTCCTGGTTCTGGTAGATCCTGTTTGTAATGTTAATACGCTGAGCGAGTCCGTGATGATGACGTAGTTGTTGCTGTGTTGTTGTTTGATCCATTCTAGTGCTTGTTTGATGGCCCAAAACTCTGCCGTGCATATGGAGCATCCGTCGGGTAGCCGAGATTCTATTTTGTGGTTGTGTGCTGGTATTATGACCGCCGCAGCAGTGCGGTTTAGTTCCCGTGATTTTGATCCGTCCGTGTAGATCTTGGTGTGTGCGGTGTAGTGTTCTTCCAGGATTTGATTGATAACCGTATTTTCCATGGGTTGTGGTGTTTTTGCTCCAGGGATTTGATAGTCAGGTTTATGTTCGGTTTGTTATTCCTCCATGGTGTGGGATCGGTGAATTTGCGCTGTTCAGCTTGTAGACTAGTTATTTGTAGTTCTTCTTTGAGTGTGTGCGCTTTGCGGCAGGCTGGGGGATTTGGCACTAGCTTAGAGCTAAATTTCATGTTGCAGTTGTTGAAGGCTCTCCGTGTTGGGTTGTAGTCTGGTAGTATAGAGCTTCGGATTGCATATCGAACGATATGTTCTTCCCTTCGTAGTTGTAGGGGTAGGTCTCCCGTTATGACTTTTATCTCCTCATTTGACGTGTTGGGCAGTAGTCCGGTACATAATCTTAGGGCTTTGTATTGCACGCTATCCAGTTTCTTTAGTAGAGTTTTGTTGGCCGAGTCATATATCTGGCACCCATAGTCGAGTTTCGATCTGATTAGGGCCTTGTAGAGCATGAGCATGGTTTGTTGGTCAGCTCCCCATGTTGTTCCTCTTAAGTATTTTAATACGTTGATGTCCTGTTTGCATGAGTGTAGTAGATCCGTGATGTGGTGTTTCCAGGTGAGGTGTTCGTCGAGGGTCATGCCAAGAAAGTTAGTTCGTGTGACGAATTTGATGGGTTGTCCTTGTAGATATAGGGTTGGTTTCTTGGGGTTGCGCTTGGCTGGTGGTGAAAATATCATGGCCACTGTTTTGTCCCCTGAGATTTTAAAGCCCCAGTCTGTTGACCATTTTGAGATGGCGTCGAGGTTGTGTTGTAGATTGTGGATGAATGCATGGTTATTATGATTCCCTGATTTCCAAATTCCGCTATCATCGGCAAACTGGGACAATGCGATGGAGTTGTCGACGTAGTTGGAAAGATTATTGACCATAATATTAAAAAGGGTTGGGCTTATTATGCTTCCTTGTGGTGTTCCGTTGTCTAGTGTGTAGGTTTCTGATGTGTTGTTGCCTATCCTTACTTTTATTTTGCGTCCGGTGAGAAAGTTCTCTATCTATCGATGCATCTGGCCGTTGATTCCGAGTTGATTGAGTTTGGAGATGAGTCCCTTGGTCCAGACGAGGTCGAGGGCCTTCTCAAGATCGAGGAATACTGCTAATAGATGTCTGTTGGATTTTCTGGTGGCGTTGAAGGCTAGTTTGATATCCGCTTCCAGTCAAGTTGATCGAGGGTGGACCTTTTGTTCCTGAACCCGCTCTGGTTTTCCGTGAGTAAGTTGTTTGCGTCCAGGTGGTGTTTAATCCTGTTGGTGATCATTGTCTCCATTATTTTACAGATCGAATTTGTGAGGGAGATTGGGCGGTATGAAGTGACGTTTGTTGGATGTTTATCGGTTTTTACGATGGGGACGATTATCGCGTGTTTCCATGCTGTTGGTATACTCCCTGTATCCCATATGCGGTTGATGAGGTGTAAGGTTATCTGTTGCATATTTGGCGGTAAGTGTTTGTAGATGGAATAGCCTAGGTAGTCTTCTCCAGGTGCTGTTGGTTTTTTGTGTAGTAATGCTCGTTCCCATTCGATTAGTGTGAAGTGGTCATTTAGTGGTGTGTTGTTCGTTTGCTCTTCCGTGTGTTGGTCCGTGAATAGGTGTGTATATGTGCTGTCCATCTCCTGTCTTATGGTCATGAATTCCGGCGCATGATGTTGGTTGCTGCTGGCCTGGGCAAAGTGTTGTGTTAGTCTCGTCGCTCTCTCCTGGTTGGTTTGTGTTCCCTTTATTTTAGGTGTTGCTTTGGGTTTGATTCCTTTGATGGCTCTGATCTTCGTCCATACTTGTTTCGCGTTGGCGCTATGCGTGAGTGTTGAACAATATTCTCTCCAGGAGTTCTGTTTCGCCTCTCTAAGAACTGTTTTTACGGTGGCCTCTTGTTCCTTGTATGTGAGTAGGTCTGTAGCTGTTTTACTTTTGCGATATTTGTTGAGGGCCCTCTTCTTTGCATCTATTGCCGATTTGCACTGCTCCGTCCACCATGGTGCCTGCTTTTTTTTGTGTTGATCTGACTGGTTGTCCGCTTGTGATAGGTATAGATTCTCGCGCTGCAGCATTAATGGCTTCTGTAAAGTTACTGTAGTAGATGTTTGTGTCCATGCTTGGAGCTTGTTGATTTGTATGTTCCTTAATATGGTCTGAAATAGGTCCCAATCAGCTTTTTCTAGTTTCCATTTTGAGGGGTTGGTGTGTTGTTCCTTAGGGTGTTGTTCTTGTCTGTTTGTTGCATAATTTGTTGTAGAGTTTGTGTGGAATCTGTATGGTGGGTGGGTGGGTCGTAGATGTTATATATGTTGATGGTCCTGGTGCCTAGCTTGATTTGGATGGCATGGTATTCGAGGTGTGGAATTTCCGTTTGGTCTTGCAGATCTAGTTCGGCTGCTTCTGGGATTGTGTTGTGTACATATGTTGCTAATCCGTCGCCTCGGGTTGCATTTGGTCGATATTTGTGGTAGCTGGTGTCGTAATCCTTGATCGTAATGGGTTTGGTGCATGTTGCTGATAATTTTGTTTCCTGTAGGCAGATGATGTCCGGTTTGTGGTCGAAGTTGTTCAATGTGGCTATAAGTTCAGCGTGGTTTGGTGTGAGACCTCTGCAGTTCCATTGCCACACTATTAGGGCTGAATTTTTGTTTGTGGTTAATGATGACATCTTCCAGGGCGGGCACCACACGCATCGCCGGCTCCAATCATTTTCCCAAATAATAAATATGGTTCCGAGCGCAGAGGGAGTTTGAGTGGCATCGTCGTCCCAGATTTCAGTCTGAGGGATAGTGAAGACTTGTTCTCTCTGTCTTCTCCTATGCCAGACCCGGGGATGGTGAGGTCTCTGCGGCTCCCACTCTTGCCGCTGTCTCTCCAACTCCTCTAAGGCCTCTTCCCAATTTTCAATTTGAGGGACAGCGTCTCTCGATCGTTGTGGTGCTGGTAATGGTTGTGGTACTGGTAGTGGCTGCGGTGCTGGTACTGACTGTGGAGGTGTCCTCACCTCAGGCTTCACCTCACACTGAGGCCTCATGATCAGGTGTGGCAGGATCCTTTCCTTCTCCTTATCTTTCTTTTTCTTCTCCTCCTCTATTCTCTCTTTCTCCGCTATGGCCTCCATAGCCAGTTCGTCTAAAAGACGCCTGGCATACTCCAGGTGCATTTGGAGCTCCAACAATTTGGCTAATCTGATGCTCAGCTTCATCGAAGTTGACTACTCAACAATGGTATCCAGACTGACAATCGTGCCGCTTTATATTCTTGGAGCACGGACGTGAAGGAAAACATCCCTGGCACCAAAATTTACAATACCACTATTACCATCACATGAAACGCGCGGACCTAAAAGAAGCACTCACGTTGACTTTTTTACTTACAAACACAGACATGCACGATTTGACAAGACAGAAAACAAAGGGTGGATTTTTTACTGACAAAAGACACGAAGTGCTTATAGACACTTCTATTTATTTTTTAAAATTTTAAAAGTTTTGGCAATTGAATTAGTATCTGTATTCTAGAGTATTGGGTAGCCCTGAAAAGGGCTGATTTTGTTTGTTAACGGGAGTAATGGCAAACTTTTTTATTAAGATTGCGTCCCCGTCTGGCGGCAGGCTTTTCTATACGATACGGTATGCTTCTGCGGAAAGAGAAAGAGAATTCCTTGGTGTCTACTCGACAGCCCACAAAACCTCTGTCTGGTTGTTGCTTTTGCAGCTGTTCTTCTCTCTGCTTCTTCTGAAGTCTGTACTTCTCAGTCCATTCTTGTTCTTTCTTAATTTCCTCTCTGAAGACCTCTTCCATTAGGTCTTGGGCTATAGCTAACATCCTGACATTCTCTGTCTCTTCAGGTTTAGGTATCAGGTTTAGCCTGACACGATGTAAACTGACGTAAGCTTCGTTCAGCTTGGCTAGTCTGGAAGGCATGTTCATAGGTAGACGAGGCAACAGTGGATGGTCAGACTGACTGACTGACTGACTTGATTATAGTCGCATATGCACAATGTGCTTCGCGACTGGTTATAGCCCTAGGCTGGGCCCTCGGAGGTGTGGGTATGGTGCCACCACTTCCTGTCAGAGCCGTAGGCTGGGCCCTTCGAGGTGTGAGTACTGTGCCCTCACGTCCTCCTGGGGGTTATGAGTATGGTGCCATCATAGCCCCCAAGTTTGTTTTCAGACCGTATATCCAGCAAGCCGACATGTCCGTAACGAGGCAAAGGCGGAAAGAGACCCGGGAGGGAGGCAGCGCAGAAACGGCCCGAAAGCCCCAGGGACAGCCACACAGGGCACACCAAGACCCGCAACCATGCGCCCCGACCTAACGGTGAGGTCGGGTTTAATGTCACATCTAGTCCAGTTATGCTAATGGACTTCCTTATACCAATGTTGTGTGAGCCACTCATTCAATTGGTAAAGCAATCGTTGAGTTTTAATTTTAATGGATTGGGTATTATTGTTGAATTTGAATTTTGCGTACGTAGTGTACTTATCCGTTTTCCGAAAGTTTGGACCAATCTGGGGAAGGTTTGCCCTTCCATTTTTATTATATTAATTTGGTGACTATGTAGGTTTTGTTTTTTGACGAGGCGGAATCGTAAGGATCATGTTTGTTTTGGAAGCGGGCCTTCATGAACCAAATTGAAGACCCTTGGTTCTGGTCAGACTGGAGACCAACCCGCTTTATATGATTCAAACGCGGACGCGATAGAAAACATCCCTACTCGATTTTAGTGTCGGAACGCTATGATAGCGAATATCATGGTGAGGGATAGAGACAAGTCAAAGAGCATATATTCAGTGTTTTTTGAAAACAAACAACAGACATATTTTTTGTCAAAACACAACATTTTTTTATTCAACCAACAAGTAACAAGTAACAATAACATCAAATTATTTTTGACAATGTT
The DNA here is from genome assembly GCA_016617855.1 of Megalonaias nervosa. Classification (NCBI taxonomy): domain Eukaryota; kingdom Metazoa; phylum Mollusca; class Bivalvia; order Unionida; family Unionidae; genus Megalonaias; species Megalonaias nervosa. The sequence continues at coordinate 132,973 of JAECUM010090720.1, forward strand.
GACAACGTTGTGAAATCATGTGAGATTTCCATTGATGGAAGTCATGAGGCCATTGATGTACACTACGTTTCCTAGCTAAAGACAACAGATAACCATAATGGTCACAAAACCATCGATCTACTTTCTCATCGTTTCTAGAAGAGTGACGATCAAAATAAGTCACTAAATGTTCTAAAGGATATCCAAGACTGTGTTGATGAAGAAAATACACACAATATTGTCCACACACCATGGAATCTGTGCCTTGTAATTTCACATTATTGTATCGTGTCGTCTGGGCATTTCTTCTCATAAAGTCAATGATGTCGTCTTCCAAAGGGGGTAATCCATACGAATCAAAATATTCCACACAGTCCTCTTGAGGGAAGTAGACGGCAACCCAGTGAGTTCCTGGAAGATGACTTTCGTCCGTGTTGATGACATAAGCTTGATGGTCTTGAGGTTTGCAATGAGGTAGTTCATCTTTAGCGCACACAACAGGATTCCAAGAAGCAGTATACGAACTATTGTTCAAAAGGTAATAAAGTTCCCAGGTATCCATTTTTTGTTTTGTTGTTTTTTCACAGGTAATGATAAGTCATCAATTCAATTCTGACCTTTTGTTTGAAACGATCTGTCAAGTAGCCGATTCTTCGCTTCGTCTCCGCACTCTGGGCTAAGAGAGATTCGATGCGATAGATCTCTAGAGTAGACAATGGTGGGCAGGAATGATCACGCAAGCCTTTATACCACTCGTGCAACACTGCTTCTTCTGAGATGAGACTCGAAGTGTCGTCCAGATACTCGTCCAATTTTTCTTCTTGACTCATCATCATACATTTATCGTGTTGAATTTGACTGGGATGATCGTTTTGACATCCATAAAAATATTTCTTGGTCAATTCCGTAATTGTATTCGCCAGATGTTTGGCAAAACAGGACACTAAATGTTGTTCTTGTTCTGGCCATCTGGACTTTACTACCTCGTCCTCTTTGTCTTGGTCTTGGGGTTCTGTTTTCACGCTATCCTCCCGTTCCATGTCCAAAGATTCTCTACTGTTCAATGACGGATAGGAGTCTTCCATTGTTCTAATAGTCTAGAATGACTTCTCTCAAACTGTTGATTTCTATGGTATTATCGAATTCGGCATACAAGATGACGTTGACCGTCTCGGTGAGAGCTTCTGCAAACTGAAGTTCCACACGTAGTTGACCAGATGTTAAAGGGTGGAAATGTCCCTCGTCGCTGCCTTGGTCTGGAGTGAAATCAAAGGCCCACAAAGTGTAACCTCCGACATAATCTTCCTACGAAATACCGTGACTGGCGTTGGTTCCTAGTTGCCCCGTAGCTTCGTACAGGGACAAGTACGATCTCAAAGTAATTCTTCTGTGCAAAGTTAGGTTCGAAGGGTCTGGTACACAAAATCTTGCCATTGCAACTGACTTCGATCATGGACACTCTGTAGTGCTTAAACTGGAAAGGATTTTGATCGTGGGCTCCGTTGAGGGCTGCATTACTGACGATGCCAACGATTAAACGTTTGGGTAACTGTCCTTGGAGCAGATGATCTTCGATCTTGGATCGGAGTCCAGCAGCAATGGTGAATGTTTTCACTTCTACACGTCGTATCGGATACTTGGCGGTCGATCTGTTCAATGTGTGACTGATGTCGTTTCCCACTTTAGGTAACACTTCTACACGACGCACGTAAAGTCTGGCTTCTTGGATGATGCTTTTGTACTCATTGGCATGAGCCATCAAATAGAAAGCGACACTGCTGCGATTGAGTCTCAGGCAAACATCCACTCCGTTCAGCAAATACTTGTCTTCCAACCACATGTGCAAATGCAAGCGATCCATCAGTTCTAAACTACGACCTTGCAGGATTTTCCTTCGACGGTTGTTAAAACCCACATTGTGAGGATTGTCATCGACTGTCAGGGCTGTGTCGTTAAACGTGTCTTCACCTGCGGTGTCAGGTTTCCATACCACGCAAGCATCCAGATGAGTGTTCTTGGCCTCTTTTCCGTACGTCAGGAGATTTTCTTGGTACGCTCGGTAAGGGTAAGTATCCATACTGCTGCTGACCAGTTTGTTCTTCAAGTACCACTTCGCTGAACAAGGAATGCATGAAATTGTTGACGGGAGCTACTCTGGCATCGGCTCCCGGATTGGTGTTGTCCGTTTGGATCACTTTCAGTTTCAGATACAAGTAACTGCTATTCAGATGGATGTAATCTTCGGGTTGTCCTTTGATTTCAAACTCGATGGGAGCGGAATCCGTCAAAGAGGAAACGGGATGAAATTCGACCCATTGGGATTCTTGCATCGTCATCATGATGGGAGGCATGGCAAACAGATCCAGTTCCGACTTGGAAGAAGCACAAGACTCTCGGTGCATCATTTTCTTTTTTTCAATAATCAAAACGTCTAACTCTCGGAAGGGGTGTTTTCATCGTCTTTTTCTGCCTTGTCCTTGCTGTGGCGTCAGGGCAGCAGGAATGCCTGACTCGGCATTGCCCAGGGCATTTATAGGAGTTTCTCGGCGACCCAAAATGTATTTGCCCGTTTGAAGCAAAACATTTTTGCCTGCTCTCAAGAAAGCTTCTTTGGGGTTTTGTTTGTCAATGATGACATTTTGGAGAAATTCTTTGCCGTGCGTCAACGCGGCATCTTTTAAGGCGTGCAATCCCCGTGTCACCATCGGTTTCAAAACGGGAACCACTGTACGAAATGCTGATTTGAGCATATCACCTAACCCATGTCCTCGCTGTCGAGCGACTCCTTGGTACACAGGATACATGACTGACAAAAAGTTAGAGTAATCGTTTTCGAAAATGGAGTTTCACTGTGACTTTCCCTTTGGTGAATGGAATATTTTGTCCCAGATCTTTTATAGTAATGTTGGCAGTGTCGAAATAAGACTTACTGACGGACAAATAGTGAGGATGTACAAATTCGCGGTGAACGTGATAGGTGTTTCCACCTTCCTCGTCAACCTTCGTAGCAGAATCCACTTTGAAAGGAATGACACGCAGTAACGGTACGGAGGTGTGTCCCACCACGTTGTACTCCACCACATCGGAGTATACAAACATCAAATTCAGTCCTTGGTTCATTTCTACAGGGAATCGAAAATATTTCGCAAAATCCAAGTTGCCAGTCATGGGTAGTATTTCGTTTTTCATCTTGATCAACTTGTGATCTCCACCCAAAATGTGATACAATTCAGGACAAAATGTAATGGCCAATACTTTGTCCTCTGAAAATTTCATGATTAGGCGACGAGCTGTTTTGTGGTATTCGATCATGACACTTCTTCTGGCTTTCTCCAAGGCTTTACCAAGCATGAAATTGAACCTGTCAGCAATGGCGTTCACCAAATGTTGACCACTAAAATAATAGCCTCAGGAATTTTCAACAGATAAGTGGTTCGTTTAGTTTTAGGATTCTTGTGATTTCATAAAGTCAGCTACATTAGCGCGTTCATCCATGGCTTGTTGCACTTGTTCGTCATAAACTTATACCGTAAAAGTGTTTTCATTTGCGACGATGTTTTTCATTTGTGTAGGGTGAATCATTTCCAGCAAAGCCACTTCCCAATGGGCTCGTGATCCAATTGGATAGCCTGAGATAATCTGGCCGAGAAAGAGCACAAAGTGTTATTGGGAAACACCTCCAAGGAACTGTCACTGGGTAACGTTAAGTAAAATTGGTTGCTCATAATTCCACAGTTCTAGTGTCCGAGGAGTCACTGGAAGTCAGAGGAGTGTCTAAAAGAGGATGGTTAGGGTGACTGTTGGAAGGGGGACTAACGTTGGACACAAGACTCCCGTTGTTTCCGTTAGAGGAATATTTCAGAGACGGATTGGGAAGAAGGTAACCAATGCAACTGCTAAGTAAAATGGTCCACAATTGTTTGTCTCCTTGTTGCAAACTCAAATTGGCAATGGCAGCACCGATGACACGATACACCCCAAAGATTTGGCAGAAAAAGACGATTTGCGTTTTAGGCACACGTTCTTCACACCACACCCACAAGGGTTGCTTTTGTAGATCTTGCAGAGAAGAACTGAGCGAAGGAGTGGTCACTGCAGTAGCTGAGGCTGTGTTGAAGGGCATGATGATCACTTCTTTTTATAGTCGATGAGTTGCGAAGTGGCGATCCAAGAGTCAAAACTGGGAGGATATCCTTTCCAACGTACTTTGACATCTTTGATACGTCGTGTTCCCACTTTTACGAGTTCTTCGATCGAGAATGCTTTCTATCTCGTACACGTCTTCTTTTTTGGTCACACGTTGTAACTCTGGCAAGTAAAACGTTCCTTTTAACACCTCCCCGTTCATGTCTTCCAATTTATAGACAGGAGGATAACGGCCACGCACTCGTTCAGTGACACGAAACAATTCGGTGGTCCAGTTGGGTAAGTAACCTTTGTCGAAAGTGCGTTTGGTTTTGCTAATGCGTACCCAATCTCCTGATGCCAACACTCCACCTTTCTTGGGGACAGTCACAGTTGGGGACGTACCAAACAGACGCTTGAAGACGGCCACTTCGCTGTCAGCAGTCACTTCTTGGGGGGCACGCCCAATGCTCCGATGGTAGGATTGTTTGTACGATTGGACGAGGTGTGGCAAGACGTCGATGTACTTGAGAGTGTGTTGATGCGTAAAATATTTCCACATGCGTTCTTTCAAGGTGCGTTGAAAACGTTCCACGATGCTAGCTTTGGTTTCGGGATTCTCGGTGGTTAAAAAATGAATGTCACGTTTCTTCAATTCTTTTTGGAAAGCTTGGTTCAGAAATTCGGTGCCTTTGTCAGTTTGCCATCGAAGAGGGTGACGACCGCTTTGTTTCAACACCAGTTGGAGGACTCGCACTAACTCACTGCTCGATTTGGACGTCAATGGTACGACCCAAGTAAATTTGGAAAAGACGTCGATGACACAAAATAAATATTTGTAGCCACGATTGTAGGTGGCCAAATGAAAGACATCGGCTAAATCGGCTTGCCATTGGTGATCGATACCCTCTACTTGGGTGCGACTCCTGGATAATTTTCGTCGAATGGGTTTGTGTAAGGTGTACGTGGCTTCTTCTTGTAACCATCGTTGCACATGAGGTAAACGGATACTTTTCAGTCGCGTTTTGGCAGCACGATACAATTTCTGAACTCCTCCGTAACCTGCGGGATGGACTGGATCGTAGTAAATGCTGGCTAACATCTCCATTTTTTAATAAGTGATCCACTCTTCACGGATGCTACTCTGAATGGGACGAGGGGGTAGTTTAGAAACGGTTTTACGTGTCCGATGTACCACGGGTGTAGAAGTGGAAGGTAGTGGTGATGGTGGTTGTGGTAATGGGATGGCTTTGGTCTTCTTTTCTTATTCACTTCTGGTTTCCCTTCTTTCTTTTTCACTTCTGTCGAAGGAGGAGTGGACATCATCTTTTTAACCCAAGCTTTAAGTTCTTCTCGTTGCGGTGTAGGGGAAGGGGTCAACAAGGACGCTGCAATCTTACTAGGGATGGGAACTGCTGACGGTGTTTGAAAGACTTCTCTTGCCTCTTCTTCCTCAGGCAACCGTGGGGCTGCCTCTCTCTTGACCACTGGGAGTGGTAGTGGTTGGGGTGGTGGTGGTGGTGAACTTTTCATCAGGGCCTTAAAATCTTTCAGAGTAGGTTGAGCTGTTCGTCTAAAGTTTTTTGGTGAAAGAGTTGCAGTCGTTGTAACAACTGACCGTTTCTGACAAATCGCTGGGATCCATCAACGATTGCAATTCGTGTTGTAACTGAGACATTTCGGTCAAATGAGGATTGAGAGGTAAATGTGGGGTTCGTTGTTCTTGCCAACGATGGTATTCCATCCATCGTTTGTAAGGCACTAAAGCCAGTTTTCGTCCTTCCATCGGATTTCAAGGATCACGTCAGAGATCTTTTGACTCCAAAGGCCCCTTTTATCTTCTTGGACCTTTTTATCTTCATCCCAGGATTCTACTAAACGTTCCCAATACTCGTTTTTGAATGGGTTTTCCTATGGTTCCTAGCAAGGGTCCTAACAGGGGTAAAATTCCTCCGCGTTGCACCAACATCTTTTTCTTTTGACCAATGGGTAATTTCTTTTGGACCATTTCATGAAGAACGTGTCGATGTTTGGCTAAGCATTTTTTCTGATGTTTAGACAAAGGTATCGTGACTTTCAAGACATTCAGACAAAATTCGCTCACGGTATCGATGACATCTTTGGAGACAGTTTGAATCAGTTTTTTTCGCATGGGTGACGGAGCTTTGGTCAGGACGGACATGTCCCAATGTTTGGCTAAAAGAGGAGGCAGTCCTTTTCCTTTTCCTTTTCATTTTTGGACAGAAGAACGACGATGGTGACGGTGTGCACGTCTTGGAGGGGACATCTTTGGGTGTTCAGCAGCACAAAACACTGATTCCTATCGTTTGTCTCGGGTCTTTTCTATACTGGAATGCGACGCCACTGATTGTCTTTACGTCGTATCAACTTGACAGGCAACACACGTCGTGGAGGAGTTCGCAACGGATTAAATCGGGGCAGTTCTTGGTTGGACAAATCCAGTAAACTCTGTAACACATCCGTTCTCTCTTGGACTTAGATTTTGGGGGCAGGTACTTTGTGAGCAGCGGCCACTGCCGCTAAAGAGGAAGAGGGTGTCACCACTGGAGGAGAAGTTTTTGGAGACACTCTCTTGCGGGTAGAAGCTGTTTTCTGTGGACTTTCCTTTTTCTTTTTCTTAGGTTGTTACCTGGTCTTGACACCGTTGCTCTTTTTCTTTTTCTTTTTCTTCTGGGTACGTTTGGGTGTGGCTTTTTTCTTGGGGACGGCTTTGGGAGCATTAGGATCCCATTTTAAGAGGGAACGAATGATGACACCTCCTAGAGAACCGCTTCCTCCAGGTTTCAAAATGATTTGCTTTTTGGTTTGAGTGTCGATGCGAGGATCGGCTAGCTGCGTCAAGGCACCTTTGTTTCTCTCAAAAAAAACGTTTGGTTTGATGTGGAATCTGAATGATGCCTTGCAGTAATTGACGTGCTGTCACCGTAAACCATCGTAAGACTTCTTTGAGACTAGCTTCTAAGACACGAGCACGTATTTGTGGATTTTTTTCGCGACTGATACCGTACAAGGCACGAATCAATTTAATGGGAAGATGAGACTGAAGGGACGTAATGTTCACGATGTGTGAGACAAAGACCGAGGTATTTATAGACTTTTTTTGTTGATTGTGATTAGGTCGACGAAGGAGACGTGTACACGACAGGCCCTCCGTCTTGGCACCAGTGGTGAAACAGATGGGTACGAAATCGCAAATAATCGGGAGTGGTAGGTTTTAAATCCACGAGTAAATAAGCGTGTGGAGTTTCTGCGGCATCGTCGTACATATTTGTCAGCCAAGGCGTTCCTAACTGTTTGGCTAAGACTTGTACTTGCGATTTATCTCTAGGGCTTTTAAACAACACCACGTAATGAGCATTGAGACTGATGGTGCGATGGGCTTTACTTTGTTGAAACAAATTTTGGGTGATGTAAATGACACTGGGATTACGATGATGCCCTTTGCGCGTAAACTACAGTTTAATTTCTTCTTCGTCTTCTCCTAACATGTCGTCAAAAATAACCAAATGAGTTTGACTAGGGTCAGACACGATCCCGTCGTCCTAGCCAGGAATGCCTTCCACAAAGACGATGGAATCGCCTTGACTTTTTCTCAGAAGGCTGTACGCCGATTGCCACTCATTGTAACACCACACGATTCGTTGAGGGGGACGATCGATCAAATGATGTTTATGTTCGATCAAACGTTTGACAAAATTCGGTTTTGCCTGAACCGCTCGGTCCGGGAATGAGCATGTTAAAGGAATGGCGAAGATACAAGGCCTCCCAACTAGTCTGGTCTACGTGTTCGTCAATGACTTTGACAGTGGAGGAAGAGGGAGCAGAGACAGTAGAGGTAGCCATAGTAGTGTAAGAAATGTCACTTTTGACAGGAAGACAGACAAGACAAGAGTTTTTATACTTTTTTCAGGACACGTTTATTGTCATCGTTAATGGTAAACAACACGAAAGACAAATACATAAAAGCCAAATGGTTAAGTACATAAATAAAAGACACATCAAAACGATCAAAGTGGAATATAAACAAGTCTCTGTACAACATTTGTGATGATCAAGAGGTGAAATCGTAGGGGTAGTATGTAATGTTCTGAGAGTCTCTACACTCCTTGGCACAATCACACAAGAGTCCTCCCGGAATGGCCTTTAGGGGATGTCGCTCACGGTCCTGTCCTGAAGAGAGTGGTTTTCCTCGGTCACGACTTCTTCTTCTGGTACTGTCACTAACACTGGTTTAAAAGTTACTTTTTTCACGGAACGTTTTCATTTTTTAGGATTACAAATCTTGGGCATAGTGTGCCACTTCTTTTGTCCATGCTTCAAATCCCCAACTTTTCCAGTCACGTACATCTTTCCAGTCCCCCTGCGGGTCCGGGGTTGTAGAATTGGCCCGCCGTGCCTCGCTACGTGTCGTAAGAGGCGACTAAGTAGAGGCAACCTGTTTGCCGTGGGTTGCGACCCGTGTCGGAGGAGGAAAGGATCCTGGTAGTTGAGCAGAGGCTTTCCGATGCAATACACTACTTTGGCCTCTACTTCTAGACGGGTGGTCGGGATGGGCCCGGTCTCGACAAATCGGCTGGTCACGCCGAGCCCTAGGAGGTCTTTATTTCTCGCTCACTTTCTTTATCTTTCTCGTTGTATCTCTCTTGATACCACCGTTGCCCCTACATTCTATCCCTTTAACTTTCCCTTTTCCAAGTCTTAGAAGACTTCCTAGAAGGCGGTGGCTCAACGGGTCAATTGGGAGGTAATTTTACCGACTGAGTATGTCTTATGGGATGAATCAGGAGGTGAATTTACCTACTGAGTATAACATCTGTGTATCCCTGACACTTGAAAAGTGTCCCCTTGTTGGGCTCCTTGGGGGCGGGGAGCACGGGTGCTGAATTTTAAATCCACCAACATGGATATTTCCAAAAAAAAATCAACTCAAGCGTACCAAAACTGGATCTGACTCAGATGACGAACCATGTGGTGTGGATTCATTTCCACGCTTCATGGTTATACAGTCTAAAGATGCCACAAAACCGTTTAATGTACTCTCTCCGTTTGTGATCGAGAAAACAATTATGGGACTGATTGGAACACCAAAAGGTGTTAAAAAGTTAAAATCGGGCTGCCTACTTGTCGAGTGTGAGCGACGAGGTCAAACAGAAAACCTCAAGAAAATGACAACATTTTTCGATATTCCAGTGACCTCGTTCGCCCACACAACACTCAATTCGTCCAAAGGCGTGATTCGCTGTCGTGACTTGGCTGGAGTCAGCGACACGGATATCATTGAAGGGATGAAAAACGAAGGTGTCACTGCAGTCCGTAGAATACGTATTAAACGTAACAACAACCTGCAGGACACCAACACCATTATACTCACCTTCAACAAGCCAACAGTACCCAGAGTGGTCAAAGTTGGCTTTCTGCAAGTGAAGGTTGATGTGTACATCCCAAATCCACTTCGATGTTATAAGTGTCAGAAATATGGTCATCATGAAGACCGATGCTCAAAAAGCCAAATATGTGGCCGATGCGGAGATCATTCTCACCAGGAATCTGAGTGTAGAGCCACTCCGCATTGTGTCAACTGTGGAAAGGAGCACCACGCCAATTCCAAGGATTGTGATACCTGGAAACAGGAGAAGGAAATACAGAGGGTTAAATACACATCCAACATTTCCTATCCAGAGGCCAGAAAGCTTGTACAGGCAAAAGCAACCCTGCCTGGCCCATCCTTCTCCTCTGTTGTTTAAAACAATCGCAACGAAGGACGCTCAAACATAGACAGATCCACCCGAGTCAACACCTCGCTCTAACACCCCCCATTACCAAGCACAAAAAACCACGGCATCTACCCAAACAACATTCAATAATACCCAACAACCGAAATCACCTAAGAACAAAAACAGATCACAAGGAAATAGGCAGCAAAAGGGGTCAGAAGACCCCATCAAACTCTATAACAGGTTTGGGGACATTAAGAGCATGGATGCAGAAGATACTGCTCCATGTTCTCAAAGTAGCTCCAGACCTAACAAAAAAAATCATCCCCGTGCTTCCTCCGTAGAAATAACCATATAGATTCTCTCCGCAAAAAGTCTAACCTAGCTCCAAAATCTCCAATCTAAACTTATAATGAAGAACACGATCATACAATGGAATTGTCGAGGACTTAAAGCCAATTACAATGATATTCTCCTGCTTTTGAACGAATATGATCCTGCAATACTATGCCTTCAGGAAACCTTTTTAAAAGATACGGACAACATCACACTTAAAAACTACTCCCTGTTTAACACCTACTTACAGAACGTTGACAGGGCCTCGGGAGGGGTTTCTATTGCTGTGAACAATAGAGCCCCACATAACGTCATCCCTTTAAACACAAATTTGCAAGCCATTGCTGTGAGTGTCACTCTACATCGAGTGATTACATTTTGTTCTATTTACATACCACCAAACACCAACTTATTACCAAACGAACTAGACACGCTTGTTCAACAACTTATTACACCATTTGTTTTACTCGGTGATTCTAATGCCCATAACATTTTATGGGGATCAAATTACATAAGCGAGAGGGGCAAAAACGTTGAAGATTTTATTATTAGACACGACTTGTGTCTATTTAATACCAAATCTCCGACGTACTTGCACCCAGGAACTGGTACATACACATGTATCGACTTGACAATCTGTTCTCCTTCACTAGTTTTGGATCATAATTGGAAGGTCGCTGATGACCTTCATAGCAGTGATCACTTTCCAATCTCTCTTAAGAACACCAACGTTACAATTGATGACACGATTCCACAGTGGAATTTAAAGAAAGCTCGCTGGGCCAAATTTGAAACACTTTGTAAAGCTAGACTTAACAGGAATATCGTCCTTAACGATAAAGATCCTATTCGACAATTTACATCCGTCTTAATTTAGATTGCACAAGAATCCATTCCTAAGTCCTCGCCGAATTGTAGAAGAACCCCAAAACCGTGGTTCACTAAAGAATGTAAAGAAGCCATTAGACAACGTCGAGAAACACTGAAAAAATTTAATAATCGTCCAACGTCCGAACATTTAACTCAGTGCCGTATTATTCGGGCCAAAGCACGCCGCACATGTAAAGAAAGTAAACGAGCATCATGGAAAAAATATGTTTCAACTTTAAACTCTCGTTTCTCAATTACGAAAGTTTTGGGACACGATCCGCAAAATAAATGGAAAGGGAAAATACAATTCCTTCGGACATGTGAAGCTAAATAACAACAATTTCAATACCAAACATGAAATAGCTAATGTACTTGCTGAATGTTTCTCCAAAAATTCCTCGTCGTCTAATTATTCATAAAATTTCCGAAGATTAAAAGCTCAAAAGTAAAAACCACGATTGAAATTCACATCGAATAACTCAGAGTGCTATAACCAACCGTTTTCATTGTCAGAGCTTATGGAATCTTCGAATAAAGCCCATGATACATCCGCTGGGCCTGACGATATACATTACCAGTTTTTGAAACACCTTCCAGAACCATCCTTAACAGTTCTTCTGGAAATCTTCAATGATTTATGGATTACTGGTAATGTACCAAAAATTTGGAAAGAAGCAACAGTAATACCAGTCCCCAAACCAGGCCAAGATTGCGCAGATCCTACCAACTATAGACCTATATCATTAACTAGCTGCGTATGCAAAACAATGGAACGAATGATCAATTCTCGGCTTGTATGGTATTTGGAAACCAACAATTTAATATCTCCTTTCCAAAGTGGCTTTCGTTATGGTCGTAGTACCAATGATCATCGGGTTAGACTGGAAACATTTATTCGCGACGCTTTTATCAAGAAAGAACACTTAGTATCGGTTTTCTTTGATCTGGAAAAGGCCTATGACACAACGTGGAAGTACGGAATACTAAATGACCTGCACGATCTGGGTCTAAAAGGCCGACTACCCTCGTTCATATCAAACTTCCTCTCAGACAGGGAATTCAAGGTACGAGTGGGCTCCACCCTCTCTGATATGCACGATCAAGAGATGGGTGTGCCCCAGGGCAGTATTTTATCCGTGATGCTTTTCAACATAAAAATTAATAGCATCACCAAGTGTCTGACTCCTGGTGTGGATTGCTCCCTATATGTTGATGATTTTTAAATATGTTACCGATCCTAGCAAATGCACACAATTGAAAGACAACTACAGCAAAATATCAAGAAGATTCAAAATTGGGCCAATACTAACGGTTTCAAATTCTCGAAATTAAAAACTGTATGTATGCATTTCTGTCAGTTACGAAGACATCATGATGAACCTAAACTCACGCTGGACGGAACACCTATTCCAGTTGTTGAGGAAACAAAATTTTTAGGTATTATCTTCGACAGAAAACTGACTTTTATTCCACACCTGAAGAATTTGAAAGCTAAATGCTTGAAATCTCTAGATTTACTTAAAGTAGTAGCGCACACTGACTGGGGTGCTGATAGAAAAGTCATACTCAGTTTATACAGAACATTTATTCGCTCGAAACTAGACTATGGTTGCGCTGTTTATGGTTCAGCTAGGAAGTCCTATTTGAAGATGCTTGACCCAATACATCATCAGGGAATAAGACTTGCTCTGGGAGCATTTAAGACATCCCCGTGTGAAAGCCTACTCGTTGAAGCGAACGCACCACCTTTATCACAAAGTAGAGATATGCTTTCCGCACAGTATGTTCTCAAATTAGGATCAAACCTTCTGAACCCTGCTTTATCGTTTTTTTTTTTTTTAACCCAACTATAAAACCTTATATGACAATAAACCAAACGTCATACCTACCTTTGGCATTAGAATATTACCATGCCTTGACAGTACCAAAATTGATCTTTCAAAAATTCATAAAACGTCCGTCTCCAAAACACCTCCCTTGCTACTTCAACAACCCAAAGTACTTTTCACGTTACACGATGGAAAACAATCGGAGACAAACCCTTCTATCTTCCACACCTCTTACCATGAACTCCTCACCCAATTTGCAAATTATACAAGAATATGTACTGATGGATCAAAAGATGAGGAAAAGGCTGCTGCAGCCTTCGTTAGTGGAAAACACACACAAAAAAAAGTTCGCTTGCCAAATGGTACATCAATTTTCTCAGCTGGAATCAGAGGAATAGACCTCGCCTTGCATTATATTGAAAGCAAACGTATTTTAAACAGCATCATCTTCTCCGATTCACTATCAGTACTTCAGTCACTACATAATAGAAAACTGGAGAATCCATTATTAGCCAATATTCTCTTCAAACATACTGAGCTGAGTGCCTCCCACAATATAGTATACTGTTGGCTACCCAGCCATATTGGAATTAAAGGTAATGGTAAAGCAGACTGCGCTGCTGAAATGGCCCAATCACTGGAACCATCTGATTTTAATACACTGTATACTGATTTTAAACGTAGTATCAAAGAATATTTACATCAGAAATGGCAGGCATCATGGAATGATGCAGTGAATAACAAACTTCATGCCATCAAGCCAACCCTAGGAGAATGGACTCCTTCCTACAAAGCCGTAGTCATTGCAAGAATTCGAATTGGTCATACTTATTTAACCCACTCGTACATACTAAAAGGAGAAGAACCACCAGAGTGCATATCTTGCAATGAACCATTCACTGTTAAACACTTTATGTTGGAGTGTTTCGACCTCCAACCTACGCGTAACCATTATTATAATGTGCATGACATTAGGGAGCTCTTTGATACAGTTAGCATTTCTTATATTATAGACTTCCTGAAGGAAGTAAATATTTGTCATAAGCTATATCTTTTATGCTATCACGTTGAACAGTTTTATTTGCTATATATACCGTCGCTAGATTTTAATTACCTTTCACCTGTTTTTGTTGTCATACATCACTTGCACTCGCCGTTGATCGGGAAACTATTTATTTATCACCGCTACCATTTGATCGTTTTACCTTCAACTGTTTGGTTTCGTATCACTGGTCGATGCGAAAAGCTTTGCCACTTCTAAATGATGAAAGATATAACCTTTTGTATGGCGCTAAATAGCCTCATAGTGCTGGTGCGCCGTTAAAATTCAACCAACCAACCAACCAACCAACGAATCACATGATTTAACTGAGAATGAGGACAATTGTGTTAGAGTTGCAGGAATGAGGAGTCCACAGCTAAAACAGCTATAAGAGATGTTGATATTATTAGCAAGTACTGTCTTCGAGGCGATTGTGAGGAACAGCGGTTAAAAGTTATCGTTGTTAACAAAATATACTGCTTGAGATTAATAAAAAATAGTGTGATAATTAACAGATCTAACCTAGCAAAAACAAATTTTCACGTTGGTAAGAAACCAGAAGAAGAACAAATAAGAAACGTTCATGATAAACTTAGAAAACTAGCTGGAACGAAGAGAAATAGACTTGCAAAAAATCGTAGAATAAGAGACAGTTTTGCTAAGCGACACATATTTCTTGTGTTCGGTATATACTATCCTGATACAAAAACATTATTTGAGGCAGGAGATTATCATGATAATGCCAATCCGACAGCATATCTAATGCTAGTAGATTCTCTGACAAGCAGAGATTATAAAAATATTCTGTTTATATGTTCTGCACGTATATATTGAGTTAAATATTAAGTCTTAGAGAGATGCTGAACAAGATCGATTATATAATACACTAGATGACATTAAAATTATCAGTACTATCATCGAATATATTAAAATGGATTTCGATTTTGATCTTCAAAAAAAGTCTTCGCTTAAAGATTATATAAAGGAAGCTGAAAAGTTGCCACCAGAACTAAACTACAAACCTATTAAAGATCTGCTTGTCTGCTATCTAAACCTTCCGATAGATAACATTAACTATGGATAGCGATAAACGTGGACTTCTATCTTTTGCAACAGCATATGCATTACTTAAATAACCCATGATACTTAATAACCTCTGCGATTTCGATTTATTTTTTTTAATAGGTTATATTGAATCAACAAGAGATCTTTATCAGGATAGTGTAAATGATGTCACTGAAATACAAACACATTTTGCTTCCGCCTCTACTATTTACTATAACTTTTTTAGATGATCATAGGTATAAAGATACATCATCTGAGATATATGATGAATATAAAAATTCTTGTTGATCCTGTTCATAGTAAGTTTAGTCCTCTGGTTGATAAAGCTGCTCCTGCGAAAACGATTACTTTTGATCAATGAAATTACTGAAACAGTTTCTTAATGACACAAAAATGTGATCAACTTCAATCACATTTCATCAAGTCTCTCAGCGAACGACAGGGAAGAGATTATCAACTACTCTAAGTACTATAGAACAAACTTTGTTGTGTGAGACGTGACAAAAAATTATTACAGCAAAATAATAAGCATTCTCAACTTCAACCCGATTGAGTTAACAACATTAGGAAAAGGATCAGAAGGAGGAACAACAAATCCATTACTGTTGATAGTGTCCAGAGCAGGTATTGTATTATCAGCAATACAGAAAAAATCGAGCCGAAATATGAGAACAAAAATTTATCTTGTAAAACAGCAGTATGAATTTATAATAAAATATTGAATCAGCCTCGAGCTTATCTCAGAGGCGAAAAGTTTGTCATGTTTGATATGATACATGAACTACGAGTCAAAGATGATCTGCTCGTTGATATGATACATAACAGGGTTGTAAAATATGAAAAACGATACTCTGTAAATTTTGCACGAAATATGTAATATGATGGATATTACAGTGGAAGATACTACGTTAAAGATGAAAAGTTTTCTTTTCCAGGGTAAGCATATGACAATCATGCCAGACAATGAGAAATATAGTACATATTTCAAAAATCGAAACAATATAAAGTTGTCTCTTGTTCGTGAAGAAAACTCAGAGTATTGTGATAAACATACTATCATTAAAGACTTGTTTTCTAAACTTATTGACAATGTTTACAATCCGATATCGCAGGAAAAATATACAAAGATCACATTTGATGATGAGCTAAACAAATGTCATGTCGACAAAGCGATAGTTCACATGGAAATTTTATCAAGATGTTAGAACCTTGCTCTCTCATCAGTGGTAAGATTAATTTATATTTGTTCTGTCACGACGATGAGTCGTATTTTATTGCAAAAGCTGAGACGTTAAAATGTCTCGAAAAATTGCAAGTGATTTAATGTAATCTCATAGTAAAAGTTTGAGCAAATATATTAAATTTGAGCATACGGCTCTGTGTAAACATCGCAGTAGTCTTATATAAGGGAATTGTTTGTGAGACAAACCCCTATTTTGTATGACGGCAGATTATGCTTTTCCTGTTGGAACCAGGTTAGTAATCAATCATGAAATGGACGCTGTTGGTTTAGTGTTTGTTTAGACTAACTCAGGGGTGGATCGGGGAGGGGGTAAAAATCATGCTGTCGTCCAACTTCAAAATACGGTTTTACTCAGAAACCTCCTTATATACAACTACTACTAAAATGTTTGACAAAAAATGATAAAATAATCCGAGATATATATATATATATATATATATATATATATATATATATATACTATATATATATATATATATATATATATATATATATATATAGATAGATAGATAGATAGATAGATAGATAGATAGATAGATAGATAAATATAATACAAAAAATGACGACATTTAATGGTCTCTTTAAACAAGTGGGGTTCCATAATGAAAGTCGACACAGTTTAATTTAGTATTTTCAATAGTATTAATTGGAACATGCAAACTCTTTCGTCCAAATAATGTGATTTATCATATCAATATTTCATAAGAGTACCACCAAACCGTTGCGCGATCATTTAGACATGCACATATAGGAGGAATTGTTAAATATCAGTTGTATTAATTCTAACAGCAAACAAAAAAATACAAATACAAAAAGCAAAACAAAAAGAAAATAATATGCAGACAATGAAGAAAAAACAACCTTGTACGTTATTCAGACCAACACACTTAGTGACGCCTTAATTTTTTCCCTATGGCCCTCTAAGCCACTTTCAGAAGAACCTTCCACTTTCCCATTAAAGAAGGAGGCTGGTATGGAGGGCTTGGGAATCTGAAGTCATATCATTGTACAATACCTAAAACAATCCCCTCTACAATAAAGCGATATCAAACAGGTGGTCTTTTATTTGCCTTTCTACAAGGTGCACTTATATGTTTTATATCAATCAGCGCACTAAAGTTAACTTGATAAAAATACTCATTACGGTACAATTCCAATTACAATTTCAATAAATAATTTAATAGACTGTAAATGTAGGCACTTTAGCTGATTCGTCTTAGTTAAAAGTCAATGCTATCTTAATTGAGCGAAAAATGGCCGATAAAAGATTCAGCTGAAACTTTGCGGTGATTCATGTAGTAGTGGTGTATATGTGTTGGCAAGGATGTCAAGGTCTATTAACTCTTCTAAACAGTGGTAGTAAAACATTTACTGATTGAGTCGAATTTTGTAAGCTAAGCCGGATTACTTGTCTCAAAGTTTGTCTAAGCATCGTTGTGTACCAATCTTTGCTGCCTAGCAACCTATATGTCGTCCGCTCTTGCTATATATCTGTCTCTCACTTTCATATGTGATGTTGATGAGAAATATAGGCACATTTATTCACTCTGTATGATTTGTATGCCTCAGTTCGATTTGTCTGTTCATCAGGTTGCCTGTGTTTACTTTTTTTCTCTATTGTTGTATTCCGTAGTTCGATTTACCTTTCTTTATTACCTTTCTCTATTTGCTTACTTGATCTCTTTTCAAAAGAATTATTTACTGAAACAATTTCGTGTACTCTAAATTCTTTATTTAAAGCAATCTCATGCACCCTCCATACTTTGATCAAAAAATCAAAAACAACCTCACTACTTTATTGAATGCAATCACAATCACTCGCGGTATTTTATTGAAAGCAAACGCAAAACAAACTATTCATCTTATTGAGAGCAATCGCACATAATCTTCATTGATAGCTGTCAGAGGTGCTCTATATGCTTAACTTATTATAGCATTTGTTTTCTGCTGTTATCAACACAAATGTGGTAATTAGTAATTTATAATTAGCATGTTTATCGCTTCGAGTTTTGGTCTGAGAGCCAAACATAATGTTGACCTTGCCCTCCCTCCATTCTATATCTCTCTCGCTGAAGACTTGCGGATAAAATAAACGTTTTTCGGAAAGCGAATGCTTTACACTAACTGTGGTTAGCATTATTTACTAATTCAGACAATGATAAACAGAAAAATGAGCACAAAAGAAAGGAAGATGTGCTTTTAATGATTTGCTATTGATTAACCATGTATGGTTTTGTTTAAAGTGACTTAATTATCTAACAGAGGCTGCCAGGAAACTGCTATTCGTTTTCTCTTTGGCTGAATGCATATTACTGATATTATTCGCATTCGTTAAAGAAAAAAATGGGTCTTATAATAAATGTATTCAATGGATGACACAGTCAATCTGTTGTTTATAGGTATTAAATTTAAGGATAAGGATGGGCCAGTAATCTTTTAGGATCAGTGAAATATGAACCGAAATAATCATCTCAAACCTCCCTGAACGCGCAATGCACGTTTAAGGCCCGTCTGTTTGCATGTATTTCTATGCATGGGGAAAAAGAAAAGGAGATAAAGTAAACATTGAATCCTGTTGACGACAACATCACAAGTTCGGGTTAGAATCTTCATAACGCCAGACTCTTTAGTGTATGTGCGCGAGTCTGTGTGTGTGTGTGTGTGTGTGTGTGTGTGTGTGTGTGTGTGTGTGTGTGTGATTTGGATTTTTAAGTTAGCTTTAACACTTTTCCAGTCATACAGCTACGATGTCTGTAGTGTAGTAGTTTATAGTGACATTTAGAACCGGGTCATCATGCTGCAGACATGTAGCATCCCCCAGTCACATTACATTGACACCAGGCCGCCCAGTCCTAACACTAAGCTATTATTTCTGAGCGCCAAGCGAGGCAGCTGATAGTACCATCTCGGCCGGCGTTTGAACCCTCGACCTCCACCATCGGAACCGGACCACTTAGGCCATCTGAGAGGTTTAATGGCTATATCCATATATATATATATATATATATATATATATATATATACTATATATATATATATATATATATATATATATATATATATATATATATATATATATCTTACTGATACTGCTCCACTAACCGACTTAAGTGTGTATTTTTATTTCCATTTCCAAATTTCTAATTGACCATTCGATTACTTTTATTTCTTGCGCAAAATTGCAATGTGAGTATGTTCCATCAGCATGAAAATCCACAGTGGCTGCTTCCTGGCTAACGTGCCTTAATCTGAATCGAATGTTCAAGAGCTCGATACCTACCATCATTACATAGGTATAAGTCCAAGTCTGTTACCTTGGTAAATGGGATTGCTTATACATACACACACAGGTTTAAAAAGATAGGGAGAATTGTGTAAAATAATATGCAAAAGCTTTAAGATTCAATAGCATCAAAACTGGAGACACACAAATGGGAGGAACATACATATTCTTAATGTCCCAAGAATCAATTACAGAGAGCGAAATGATTGATGATGAGATATGTAGACAGGAAGGAAACGAATCAGACGACTGATATAATAAACGATAGTGGACATGATGGAGTACTGAGGAATACAGTACTCAAACAACACCAAACTAATTAAGAGGCTGGACATATGACTATTTAGAAGATAGCAGCGGGCTAGTAAATGAAGAAATGGCATAACTAAATCAAAGTGTTAATGACAGCTTCTTGTACAATTTCACGTACACTTCCTTTAGAGAATAAAAGATCACGAGATCAGCAAACATTCATTGATACTGCTTATAATTGTAATAGTCGCTGGACTTCTTTGATTTATGAAATGCGCACACATAACTTTAGGGCATTTTTACTGAAAATAGTGTATCCTCCTCAATAGTATGCTAATGGGTGTTTTGCTTTTTTTTGCATCAATTGTATTTATATGGGTCGAATTCTTTTATACCCCTAATTTACTTTTTCTGAGAATATGCACTCGCGCAAGCCCATGCTCGTAAATTGTCCAACAGGCGCCCATGCAAAGGGATAGAAGACTTCGACATCAACCAAACAACTAGTATCATACTACTCAATGCACTTGCAATAGTATATAGAAGGCAAAGAAAAAGGGCCACCTTTGTATTACAAAGACACCTTATATATGCAATTGAAATTTTCCGTCAGACTAATGCTGTTAATTGTTGCAAGACTCTGCTATACTACCAAATATTAGTGAGTAAATAGCATTATTGAATTATGCCACTACAATGTTTCTAATTTTCTCTCTTGCAGAGTTAGACATTATGTTGCCTATGACCTAACATGTTATATTAACTGTGTCGTGAGTGGATAATATTACATTTATTATGACTATATGGTCCTAACTAAATAATAGACAAGAGCGAAAACCAACAAGTTTTGTAATATTCAACAAATAATATATTTCCCTCGAATACCGACTGAGAAATTAGAAAGATCTTACATTGTCGTGAATTAAATCCCAAATGATCCAACAAATTCTATCACCATTTTTAATTAACAAAGTTCTATCTAAATTCTAGTGGTCATCCGGCTAAAGCTTCAACACTGAATGCGATGTGCCTTTAGTGTCCTATGCCATGGAGATATGCCAACAGTCTAGCAGCAGGAAGGTGAACAGACCACTTTGTACGAGACCTTATTTTACAAAAATAAAGGTTCCTACAGGGGCTGAAAAATAAGGTCAATAATGATAAACCGAACCCTCCTAACAATATTATTACCGTATAGTTTGAAAAAACGGATAATAAATCATTTTAGTTAGTTCATTTTTGTTACTATTTTTGACATTTTTGTTTTTTGTGTTATAGTGCGTTTAGTTTACTTACTGGGTCACTCAATTTTTGTCATTCACCCTTCCTGCTGCTATGAATTTATCCAGATCAGATATTGCATGTATATACATGAAGTGATTCATACATAATACATGTACTGAGATAGGTATGCGTACCGATTTTTCAAGGACGTGTGTGGTAGTTCAAACAATAGCTGTGTTTATCGCCGGGGATATCTCCGCGGAGATAGGTATTTGTGTGCAGTTTATTTCCGTGTTTTAATTTTAAATATAATACATTTTAATCGGTTCATACATATAATGGCAAAATAATTTAATAAAATTATAAATATTTCTTTATTTGTAAAATCAGATATCAAATGCTATTGCACAATAATCACATATAATAATTTCTAAAACGTATATCCGTAGTCGAGTTCGTTAGCTCAATGTTAAAGTTGCTGGAAACTTTAATACTGATGTTTGCAGTTCGACCCCAGATCTCGCCGAGATGGGTTCGGGTCCCCGGGTCGCCCACGTCTTTTTAATAAGTGGGGGGGGGGAGGCATCCCCTGAGATTTCGATAAACCACCACGTATCTCGTGGTCGGATTCTATTTTGGAATTCTACCCCGGGGTTTCGTTGGGGTTTTATCGAAATCGCAATGCCTAGACAGCCTTCTGAATTGCTAATATTTCGCTTTCGTCGATTAGAAATTCGCCGGGAGGTGTGTCTATGCAAATTTACCCCCTAAAATAATCAGTAGCATGCCTTGAGCTCTCTGCCCCATGGAAGAACCCCCAAATAAACATCCAGAAGGGTGTTAGCCAAAAGAAACAGAACATGGGCGTGCCGCATAATACGTCATAAGAGAGACGACAATGTAAGGACCCCATGAAAGTCACACAGGCTATCGAGGGGCCCCATTGAAGGGTAACCGCTGGGATCTACTGATTATTTTTGATAAATTAAAATACAGACAAACATGCATACATACAGACATACATAGAAAGGGAAAATAATTCTCTAGCAGAGGAGGAGCAGAGTTAATCACAGATTAACCAAAGATTTTATCCAGACCTATACGATATCTGGATCTTGGGTCATGAAGATTTATTGTTATAAATCCGAACGGAGCAGATTGTGCTTTTGAAAAGAAGCTTTTAAACTTAATCATGTCCATGTCCCCTGAACACCAAGTATAATAAATATTCTGTAGAGTATAATTATCTACTCCATTAAATACAACCAAAATATTGCAGTTATCTCTGATCACTTTAGGTATCTGTGTATATCGTTGTGTAACATAAATCACGTCAGTATTTTTGTGACGACCTCGAGAAAATATTCTAGCTGGATTTGTTTGTCTGTCCAACATAACGTCATCGTACACCACTAAATTAATGCTGGATGATGCTTCACTGGCTCCTGTTTTCGTGTCGCCGAAAAGTCAATTATATCCATATAATAAATAATATGAGTCTATATTGTGTTCGATGTAGATTATCTACACCCACTACTGGACTGACAACAATAATAACAAAAAATAAACGACGTGCATTAAAAGGTAAATGTGTAAAATGCGGCACGAAAAAATATAAATTTATCTCCATGTCTGATTCAGGGACAAAAACAGGTGGAGATATAGCCGCTTTATTAGGAAAATTACCAGGAACTCCGTGGGCTAAATATGCCGGTGAGAAACACTTACCAGGATATAATTATGGTGGTCCTGGAACCCGACTTGACATCCGACTTGATGATCAAGATCAACCAAGACCAGGAGAGTATCCAGTAAATAAGATTGATCAAGCGTGTCATGTTCATGATGTTTTGTATAAAAGTAAAGATTTACAACAAAGGCATCTCGCAGATGTAAAATTGATTCATGCATTAAATTCTATACCTAATAAATCTGTCAGAGATAAATTAGCTACTTTTCTAGTAAAATCTGCCATGAAAGGTAAAATAATGCGAGGGGCTGGTAATTAATTATATAAATATTATAATGGAATCCATTTATTATAGCCCAAGAGGATATTGGAGAGGTAAATCAGCTATTACTAAATTATCTGAAGCAGCAAAAGTTTCACGTTCTGTTGCTGCAGCGTGGTTAGCACGACAGACAATATGGCAAATTTATCTACCACCACCTAAAAATATTCAATATGCACATTTTGATGTCAGCGTCCCTAATGAGGTTCATCAAGCAGATATTTTATTTTTACCACACGATACCATTAAAATTGGTAGACGTCAATCACACACATACAAATACGCATTAACTGTCGTTGACGTTGCAAGTAGATATAAAGAAGCTGAACCATTATCAACAAAGACAGCGTCTGAAGTTTCATCTGCGTTTGAACGAATTTATCAGCGAGGACCTTTGCGATGACCACAGTTATTACAGGTTGATCCTGGCAAAGAATTTCTTGGTACAGTATTATCGTTGATGAAGAAATATAACGTTAAAATCAGACGAGGACATACTGAAATTCATCGTGATCAGGCAATTGTTGAACGATTTAATCGAACACTTGCCGAGCGGTTATTTGGATACCAATATGCAAAAGAAATATCTACTAACTTTAAATCTGGTGAGCGATCTCGTGAATGGGTTGCAAGGTTACCAAGTGTGATAGCTGCATTAAATAATGAAATTACTCGTTCAACTTCCAGGAAACCTTCTATTGCGATCACAAAAAAATATATACCCCGTAGTAATGACAGACAACAACCTCAACCAGTATTAGGTAATGCAACTGTAAGATATTTATACGAACCTGGTGAACTTGAAGGTGGTAAGAAGAGAACAACCGATCCTATCTGGAGCGTGACTACACATACAATTTCTAGTGTGGTTAGATCCACTGGTAGACCTCCAATTTACAGATTAGATTCTACCGCACCTCAACGTGGATTTGTACGTGAACAATTACAGGTAATCCCTGAAGACACACAATTACCACCACATACAATTACATAATCAGAACCGGGGCGTGCAGCGCCCCGACGGCGATTACATTCAAGACAGGTCAGCATCACATTATCACGTGTATGACCAAGATTACTATTAATTCTGTCTACGGTAAATTGTCTTGGATTATTATTCGAATATTGCCATAACATATTACAGTTACAACTTGCACAATTATTATTCTGTTGTGCTTTTAGTTTTATAATAAATTCAACATCAATATCAAAATCACGTTTATTTTTTTTGTCACACTGCTTATAACCAGATAGTTTTTTTCTTATTACGTCATTATTAACATTCTGATCATTATTTTCTATAAAATTCATAATAACTCTATGTAGTTGAGATATTCGTCTGACCCTAGAAACTGCGAGATAGACTAAATTCGACCATTCAATCCGATCATCTATAATCCAGATATTTGTATCGGAAATAGTTAACCCCTGTGATGAGTGAATCGTTATAGCGTATCCTAACGTCCACGGTGATTTATTCATATTCAGCGCATTCTCAACGACATTAATATCGACTAAAACAATATCATTCAAGACAAGATTTTGTACTCGGACATTTTCAGTGTCTCCACCAGGAATTTCAACGTCAATATTCTGTTGTCGAGTATCTGCTGGGCGATAACACAAAGGTACAGGTAGATCTGAAAACTTTTCTTTATGTAACATAAATAATTTATTTTGTAGTTCATCACGAACTATTTTTCTACTTGCAACTATTAAATCAGCGAGATTCCATAAATTTAGAAAATCATTCATAGAAGTCTCTGGAATTACTCCACGCATTATTTCACATTGTACTCTGTCTGGTTGTAGTCTAATTAACCTTTTAAATTCCTTCAGCGGTTCATCAATAGCTCTATGGTCATCATTTATTTCTTGATAATAATCTACGTTATTCTTCAGCCATTCATGTGGAGACTGTCCAATAAAAGGTGGTGGTTGACCATGATCACCGCACATTATTATAGCAGTATTCTTCGTCAGTAGCCATTCAAGAAATGTTTTTAATATTTCTAACGACACCGTGCATATCTCGTCCCATATAATATATTTAGGTATATATTTCTCACCCATTCGCTCAGGGGTCCATGTGTCTCCACACCATCTAAAGAAACTATGATAAGTACACGATTTTACTCCTCGTTCTTTTATTTCTCTGGCTAATTTATGTGTCGGTGTCAAAACAATTATAGCCGAATTATTATTCATGAATAATTTAATCACACGAGTTGTTTTACCTGAACCACCGCATCCATTAAGATAAACAGTTTTATGTCTAGATATAGGATCATATACAGACGGTGCTGATGAATTTGATACCTGATTATTATTTTTGTGATATATTTCCTTAATTTCAACGTCGGCAGATTCAGAATAACTAAATATATTTTCTTGTTTTATTCTCCATGATCCCCATTCACCATTACCAAGTAGTGGTTTTAATAAATCCGTATATTTTTTATTTATATAAAACGAATCCTTTGCGACTCTGACAGCATCACGAGAAAATTTATTTATCATAGACAGTAGATTTATAGAAACATATGCCAACATAGAAGATCTTAAATGAGTAAATTGTGGTGAGTCACCATCAAGATAACTCACAATTGTACCTAGTTTGGTTCCGTCTGACAAATAAGCATTACTCCGATTTATAAATATATTTTTTTCTGTTGTATCAGCAATTATAAAATCGAGTTCAGCATCGTCCATAATTAATCTTGTACAATGTCTTTTATGATCATAGGCTCCTCCTTGAGTAAATTTACCAATTATCCTTCCACCAAGATCTTTTGCAAGTTTTTCATCATGCTCGTCTCTGCATTTACGTATATTATTAGTAATTTTAATAATGTCATCTTCATTAAGATTAGGAAATTCTTTCCTGGCATCATCAATATTAAATCTATTTGGTTCTGGTAACCAAATTTGTTTCTGTGGACTATATGATATAATGGCCTCACTCACCTGTAAAGATATTAAAATTCCAACATCAAGCATATATCGCAATAGTACTATTGGAACCCAACATCGCTCTGAAAAATGTCTTCCAAACCAAATATAAGTAATCGGATTGAGATTTTCTGCAAATTCGAATGATTCTACATGAGCAAATCCTGTTAAATCAAAATCTGGTAAATGTCCGTTTATTGCAACCCTGGTCATTTCGTGTGATGGATGTCCGAATCTCTTAAAGTATTTAGAACATTCTCCGTATCCAAGA